>CATIWO010549081.1:0-11745 GCA_949673435.1 Macaranga tanarius | reverse complement strand
AATTTTTAAACAGAAATTTTTTAATATTTATAAAGATGAAGAGGATCAAAAAAACGATGAAGTTATTTCTGAAAATAAAAGTGATAAGGAATTTAGGGATGATAGAAATGATAATTTCGATATTCTGTTGGATGCTGTTGAAGAGAGAAAGAATGCTGATAAAGAAATTAGGAGGAATGAAGAGGAAGAGAAGAGAAGTGAATAAGATTTGAAGAAAAATAAAGAAGAGGAGAAGGAAAATAAAGAATAGCTGAAGAGAAATGCTAAAGAGGAAGATTTGAAGAAAAATTTTGAAGAGGAGAAGAAAAAAGATATTTCAGAAGTTGGTGTCCCTTCTGATTCTTCTGATAGTGAATCTAATGATACATTTTTAGAGGAGATTGATAATATTGTGAAGAGTTTTGCACAAAAAAAGGGTAAATTTTCTGTTGTTTTTTTTTTTGTTTCTTTTTTATTTCTTTTTGGTTTCTTCTTATTTCTTCTTGTTTCCTCTTTGTTTCTTCTTTATTTCTTATTGTTTCTTATTTATTTCTTCTTGTTTCTTCTTTGTTTCTTCTTGTTTTTTCTTTATTTCTTCTTGTTTTTTCTTTATTTCTTCTTCTTTCTTATTTATTTCTTCTTCTTTCTTATTTATTTCTTCTTCTTTCTTTTTATTTCTTTTCTCATTTTTTATTATTTTTTTCTTCTTTCTTTATTTCTTATTTTAATTATGTTTTGTTTATGTAGAGAGCTACACCTGAACCTGTTAATGTATCTGAAAATTCAAAGAGAGCTGTAGTTCCATATGTTGAACCTAAATTTATTGAAGCTCCTAAAAGTTTATGTAACACCCGTATTTTTATATGCACTGTTCATGCATGCTATTTTCATGATATGTGGAGTGGAGTTATGGATTACATTTAAGTTTGGCATGTACATGTGTTAGAGAGGGGTATATTTGTAAGATAAGTTTGGATCCATTTGTCAAAATAGAAAGTTGTGAATTTTTGAGTAATTAACCTAGTTCATTAAGGGTGTGTAGAGATTGGTTATGATATTTAAGTATATATATATATAAATAGTATTATATTGGCTATTTATATGATAATAATGCATTTATTAGTTAGTTGGGGTATTAAATTAGAAGGGGCAAATGGTGTATTTTAATTGGTGGGATTATTATGTGAGTGTGTGTATATGTGTGTGTTGAGTTAGAGAGTGTAGAGAAATTTGGTAGAGAAGAAGAGAAGAGTGATTTTTAATAGCTTTTAAGATATTTGTTAATTGTCTACTCATCTAGCATTAATTTGAGAAGCTTTAGAAGATCTATAAGCTTATGGGAGCATCATTTGGTAAGTCTTGTATTTATTTTTTATTAATTGAATTAGGGTTGGTTGTTGAGAATTTCGTGTCCTGTTTTCTTTATGCATCAGTCCCATTATTTTTGCTATATCTAGAGTTGTAGAGCTCTGATTTGAGTAAGGTTTGATGCTCTGAAAACTTCAGAGTGTCCTCTACAACTTTTAAGTTTGCAGGTTTAGCTAATTCTACTGTTAAGACTGACTAGCACAGCTGAACATATTCGTGCTTATGCTGTCAACTCTGTTTTGTATGTTTTACCTGAGTTGTATCAAAAATCCATAATTAATTTTACACATATCCAAATCAAGTAATTCTAGTTAAGATTTGAAGTACACTCATAGATCTAGCTTCAATAATATTTTCATGATTTTTGGACATGTGTGTGAATTATTTAGACATATTGAATCTTGAACTTTAAAGTTCATCTAGTGCATTTAAGTGCTATAGTCATGGTTGTCATGTGAGATTGATATATGGTTATGTGTAGGACTTGATAAAGGGAAAGAAGGCACTCTTAAGTGGAAGAAAT
Organism: Macaranga tanarius; assembly: GCA_949673435.1. NCBI lineage: Eukaryota > Viridiplantae > Streptophyta > Magnoliopsida > Malpighiales > Euphorbiaceae > Macaranga > Macaranga tanarius. Next base: position 9,875 of record CATIWO010549081.1, on the reverse strand, counting down.
ACCCTTTTTAAGATTGGAAGCAATTGGAGGTAAGTAATTACTTACATATGTACATATATAGACTAAACTCTATTGTGTATAATGGTGTTTTCAATTATTATAGATAAATGAATTGTGAATTGGTAATCATAGATGAAAGGTTAATAATGATGACTTATTTTTATGAAATTGTATTGAATATAGTGTGGAATGAATTGCACCTTTTTATATTTTGGTAATGTGAGGATTGTTGGCAAATGATATTATGTGTGTATATTATGGCGTATCATTGGTTTATGATCGGTACAATTACCGTTTATAATTATGTATGTTGATGTTGTGACTATAAGAAATAGTTTGTGATCATGGAAGGAATATTGGTGTTATATTGTGATGATGCCTTGTTAAGATGTAATTGCATGGAATGATATTGTCATGTTGGAAATATGAGCATGGATGGAACAATGATAAAATATTATTGTGATGATTTATTAATATGAAATTGTATTGAATTATGTTGTGTTGTGATTCACACAAAAGTGTAATATGTGAGGAATGTGAGGATGTATGATTGTGAGATGAACAAGCTGAGTCGGGCATATAGCTATCCATGTGAGAAGTGAGATTGAGCCGAGCGGATAGTCTCACTAATGTCCATTTAATTAATATTAAAATATTATGTGATGGGCAAGCTGAGTCGGGCATATAGCTACATAAAAATGATATGTGAGATAGTGGGACTGAACCGGGCGGATAGTCTCTACTGAATATGTGAGATGGGCAAGTTGAGTCGGGCATATAGCTACACAAAAATAATATATGAGATAGTAAGACTGAGCTGGATGGATAGTCTCACTAAATAGCCATTTGATTGATATTGAAATGTGAGAAATATAGCCAATGAGGCTAAGTGTGAGGTATTAATGTAAGAATGAATCCGGTCGAATAATGAACACTGAGAATGCTATATGAACATATGAATTCTTGAATTGTATGAATTGGGTTGTGAATATATATTGTTAAATGTGAGTGTGTGGATATTAATGGGTGTGGTGATACGTACATACTTTGATATATATTTTAAAATAAGATACAATGTGTGAGTGGTTATTTTTAGTTGTGAATGATGAGTGGTGATGCTTAAAGTTTGTGTTTGATTGAGAATCATGTGTTCGTGAATATATTTATGATGTGTGGTATGTTTATGAAGTGGTTTACATTTGAATTGAGTTATATTCAAGTATGGAAAGGATTGTTATGCATTGGAAATTAGTAGAGTGTCAAATTGGATAAAGGATGGGAGCAGGGCTCGGTGCCGACTCGGCACAAGGGTGCCGAGTCATAACAGTGTTCAACGCTACCGACTCGGTACAGTGCACCAAAGGTGTCGAGTCATGACAGTGGCTCAAAGTGCCGACTCGACAAGGCGTGCCGAGTTATGACAACTCAGTCCTTCTTTTACACACTTATGTCCCTGTATTTTGATCATAACTTGAGCTATAGAGCTCTAATTGGAGCATAGTTTGATGCTAGAAAAACTTTAAAGAGTCTCCTAGAACTTTCATGTTATGAGTTTGAGATGAATCTATCTTTAAGATACTCTAACTGAGCTTGACATTTTATTGCTCACTTGCTCCTTCTTCATTTAAACTTCCGTACGCGCTCGATGTAGTGCCAATGGTTATAGAACTTTATGGTAATTATATGTGGACTTATTAGAGGTTTCAAAGACATCTTTATTACCTAGAGAATATGTCTTATATGATGGGTTTCATATTAAATCAACTCAACTCTTGTGAGTTGGCTTTATATGTACAAATATTTTAGTAGTTGCTTACCGAGTTGCAAGCTCACCCCTTTACTGTTGAAATTTTTTAGGAATCTACTTAATTAAGAGTGTGAAGCTTGAATTTGATTCTTAGGTGGGCCAAAATGAGTTTGGTGCATTCGACCTTCATCCTGCATATCATGTTGGCATTTTGAATGACGTTGTTAAAGCAAGATATAAAAATGTTATATTGATTATGTATGCTGAAATATGAAACTTTGTATACTCTGATGAGTTTTTATATATATATAAGTACACTTAAGAAAAGTTTCTCTTATGCCATGTGTTTTTGTTTGATTGTTGTCACATGTATAGTGATGATTGTGGGCGTTTTATTTAGTGGTATCAGAGCAGGGATTAGATTTCCTCAGGACATGAAATATGTAAATTCATGACATATCATGCATAAATCATGAGTTGTATATAGTGACGAATGTTGTATATGTCAGGATGGAAGGACACCAAGCTCAACCCATCAGCCCAAATGAGTTACTAGAGTTACTTTATAAACAAATACATATACATGTTTTATGTGAGCCTAAATAAATTTCTATTTATAACCCCTCTATAGATGCATATTCTTGTATAGTAGAGAATTGATAAAAAGGGGTGAAAGTTATGAATCAAGAACAAGTGGATAACACTGTTGACAAGAATTTTGAGAAGATAAAAGATCAAGGTGCAACAGTTTTCATGGATATTAGTGATTCCACCATAGCAGAGGAATGGTTACAGAATTTGGAAAGAATTTTAAATCAAATTGATTGTATTGATACAAAGAGAATTAGTTATGCGGCGTCACTATTTAAGTAAGATGTCCTAGGCTGGTTGAAGATAATATTAGAAGGTGAAAATATATTGATGACTATAGTTGGGATATACTTTTCTTTTAAAGCATTTATTGAGAGATATATATTCAGAGGCATATGTAGACAAAAAAAAAAAGATTGAATTCTTTGAGTTAAGGCAAAATGATTTATTTGTGGTTGTTTATGAGGCATAATTTGAGATATTATTGAAGTATGTTTTGAAGAGGTAACAACTGATGAGTCAGAACGAAAAAGATTAGAGAAAGGATTGACCTTAAAAATCAGGAAAAGAATGATACCTTATATATATATATAGACTCGGTAGAAATTGTATTATCTGCTAAAAGGGTTATAAGGGGAAAGAAAACTATAGATGTATTTATTGATTTAATTCTAATTAGTGGAGAATTATTTTTAAAAAACTCTAGTTATCAATGAAGTGATTATGAAGAGCGTGATGTGTGACAGTTTAGTCAAGAAATTATGGAAATGAATAGTAAGAGATTAAAAAAAATTCGAGTGATACATTTATTTTAAATACTACAATTATGGCAAAGGACATTTAGATGAATGTTAGGGTCTTAAATCAAGAAAATATTGTTACTATAGGGAAACGAGTTAATTCATCAAATAATGCCCAATAAAAAGAGATTGTTGGAAGACCTCAATTAATTGAACAATGTGCTATAAGAAATGAAATGATTTTGAATCAGCGATAGACCCAATGGAAGCGGAGAGAAAAAGGAAAGGGAAGTTAACCCTTCACCAAATTAATCTATTAGCTAACTTCCAAAGCAAGCCAGAAGATATGCCATATCACAGTAAGAAAATCCTGCTATAGCAAACAAAGATACGGGTACCTTTATTTTAATTGGTTTGATGCATTTATAATGATAGATTTTAATTTTCTTTTAATTCGTGTGGTTATTTACGTGAGTTAGTACTAAGTATACATGGTACAAATGGATTGACTGGACTTATATGTGTTTCTATACTTACTGGAAGGTTGATATATGATGAGAGAGAATTCTACTTAAGACTAATAATTGGTATGAATTATATGTGAAATTAACAGTTATGGAGTTAAAAGGAAGATTAGTATTATTTTAAGAGTAAGTGGGTACGGAATCGACATGATTATATAACTTATTATGTAAGGAAATAGTTACACATATTCAGGAACAGAGAAAAAATAGAGATAGTGAGTAAAGAAGAAAATGTACATATTTGTTGATTCCAATTACGAGTATATTATAGGTGATTTAAAATGAGCAAGAAGCCTATTTAATGGGTGTTAAAGATTGAATGAAGAATAATTTGAGAAGAATGGGTGAATTTATAACTGTAAAATTTTCTAATATGGTTCAGATAAACAGTTGAAATGATTTTAGTATTGGAAGGAAGATTTAGAATTTACTTATAATCAGGATTGCTTAGTATTAATTACTTAATATAGAATAGTATTATGGAAGTTGAAAAAGATAGAGGAAGATAAATTGACGAATCAAATAGTATACTGCGGGGGCATTAATTTTATTTATATAGAATGAAGATGATAATGAGCAATTACGTGTTGATTATAAATTATGAACTACATTTTAATGAAGACTAGTTTTTTTATTATATTAAAGTGAGGATTTGTTTGATTAATAAAGAATGTTACAATATTTTAGAAAATGATAGATTTAAATTTAGATATTAGTAATTTTGGATAGCATAATGTTCTATTACCGCGACGGTATACGAAATTTGGTGTGGATATTATAAATTTTTGATTCTGATTAATTAATACATTAGTTATGATTATGGCAGTTATAGACAAGACTTCTAGGCAAGGGGCATAATATATGTGATATAAGAAAAATAATAATAGTCTGTATATTCGGACAATTATGATCGTATGAGAGGAATTTTTTGGCTTGTGATTTAGAACTCTTTGTTATTAACTATTTTTGAGAATTGAAAGACAGTAATTGTGAGGAAGTGATAGAAGTCTAAAACGTGTTTTCACTTAGAAAGAATTGAGTTAAGATAACAAAGATGTCATGAATTTCAAAATCTTGATATGGATAGTCAATAATGAAAGCAACATAGAAGAGTGGATGTATGGAAACGAAATACTAACCTTTGTAGAAAGTGGTAACCAATAATAGTATGAAAATAGACTTATAGTATCAGCTCTAGTAGGAAATCAGAGTTATAGAATTTGTACACATGACTTTTTAGTAAATCAAATTGTAGATAAGAATTATATATAATTAATAATGCTTATGTGATATACCAAGTGAGTATATTATGGACTTGGTATTGCATGTATGTTATCATGATAGGGATGCATAAGAATGTTATAAACTCATAACGATAACGATGGAAATGTGTGAATTTTATTGTTCATTATTTTTATGTGATTGTGATGAAGTAGATGAGTATTTGGATGAAATATGATGGTATTGGAATTATGATTGTAAGTGCATATATACTATGAACTTGAGTTTGGTTCATTGAATGTAATGATGTTATGTTTGTGAGTAAATATGGATATGATGTGTGATAATGTGTCGATTGGCTATGTGACCATCGACAATGCGAAATATTGAAATGTCGATTGGCTAAGTGTCCATCGGTAAGCTAATGATATCAAACTATGAGATTGAGATTTGAGATTTATAAGATGTGTATTCAATTACTTATTATTTATATTTATATTTTTCTATTATGGAACTGATAATTGTAGGAGTTGGAGATGATAGAATGCATATGTGAGTTGATGGTGAATACTAAAAGTATCACAAAGGTGATTATATAAAATTAAATGATGTGTTGGTATAGATATACTTAAGCTGGTGTTTGTGAATAAGATTTATTGTGAATGAAATGATAAGGTTATGTATGTCTTTGAAGTGTCTCTGAGTTATTTTGAACCTCATTTGAGTGTAGGACAATATGTAATTATAGTGTGGTGGATAACTGAGCTAAGTGTGATTGGTTATAGAAGTGTAGTTTTTTTTATTGCAGGATTGGCCCTACTATAGTAGAGAGATGTTTATATTTTAGGGGAGATTCTGCCAAATTTTTGGTAGATTTCTCATAAATTATGCTTTTATCGTTAGGTTCTTATGATGAAGTCTAATGTGCAATGGATGAGTTATGATATATGGGTTGTGTTATGAATGTTGCAGATAGTATAGGTATGCTATAAGTGGATTATTAATTTAATACTATGTGAGATTAATTTAGGCTTTATGAATGTGAATGTTTATGATAAACAATTGAGGAATAAAGAGATTCTAATAGTAAAGGTTAAATGAAGTCACCATTCACCTAAAGAAGTAACATGGTAGGTTGAAAAGCTAATGAAGCCAAAAATATCTATACTTGATCCAGTTAAGTGGTGAATAGTAAATTTTGGGGACAAAATTTTTATAAGGAGGGGAGAATTGTAACACCCATATTTTTATATGCACTGTTCATGTATGCTATTTTCATGACATGTGGAGTGGAGTTATGGATTACATTTAAGTTTGGCATGTGCATGTGTTAGAGAGGGGTATATTTGTAAGAAAAGTTTGGATCCATTTGTTAAAATAGAAAGTTATGGATTTTTGGATAATTAACCTAGTTCATTAAAGTTGTGTAGAGATTAGTTGTGATATTTGAGTATATATATATATATATATATATATATATATATATATATATATATAGTACTATATTAGTTATTTATATGATAATAATGCATTTATTAGTTAGTTGGGATATTGAATTAGAGGGGGCAAATAGTGTATTTTAATTGGTGGGATTATTATGTGAGTGTGTGTATATGTGTGTGTTGAGTTAGAGAGTGTAGAGAAATTTGGTAGATAAGAAGAGAAGAGTGATTTTTTATAGCTTTTGGGAGATTTGTTAATTCTCTACTCATCTAGTATCAATTTGGGAAGCTTTATAAGATCTATAAACTTATGGGAGCATCATTTGGTACGCCTTATGTTTATTTTTCGTTAATTGAATTAGGGTTGGTTGTTGAGAATTTCGTGTCCTGTTTTCTTCATGCATTAGTCTCATTATTTTTACTATATTTAGAGTTGTAGATCTTTGATTTGAGCAAAGTTTAATGCTCTAAAAACTTCAGAGTGTCCTCTACAACTTTTATATTTTCAGGTTTAGCTGATTCTACTGTTAAGACTGACTGGAACAGCTGAACATTTTCGTGGTCATGCTGTCAACACTGTTTTGCCTGTTTTACCTGAGTTACATCAAAAATCCATAATTAATAATCAAGTAATTCTAGTTCGGATTTGAAGTAGACTCATAGGTCTAGCTTTAGTAATATTTTTATAATTTTTGAACATATGTGTGATATATTTGGACATATTGAATCTTGAGCTTTAAAGTGTATCTAGTGCATTTAAGTGCTAGAGTCATGGTTATTATGTGAGATTGATATATGGTTATGTATAGGACTTGATAAAGGGAAAGAAGGCACTCTTAAGTGGAAGAAAGACCTTTTTTAAGGTTGGGAGCAATTGGAGATAAGTAATTACTTACATATGTATATATATATAGACTAAACTTTATTATGTATAATGGTGTTTCAATTATTATATATAAATGAATTGTGAATTGGTAATCATAGATGAAAGATTAATAATGATGACTTATTTTGATGAAATTTTATTGAATATGGTGTGGAATGAATTCCACCTTTTTGTGTTTTGGTGATGTAAGGATTGTTGACAAATGATGTTATGTGTGTATATTGTGGTGTATCATTAGTTTATGATCGGTATAATTACCGTTTATAATTATGTATGTTGATGTTGTGACTATGAGAAATGGTTTATGATTATGGAAGGAATATTGGTGTTATATTGTGATGATGCCTTATTAAGATGCAATTGCATGGAATGATATTGTGATGTTGGAAATATGAGCATGGATGGAATAATGATGAAATATTGTTGTGATGATTTATTAATATGTAATTGTATTGAATTATATTATGTTGTGATTCATACAAAAGTGTGATATGTGAGGATGTGTGATTGTGAGATGGGCAAGCTGAGCCGGCCGCATAGCTACCCATGTGAGAAGTGAGACTGAGCCGAGCGGATAGTCTCACTAATGGCCATTTGATTGATATTAAAATATTGTGTGATGGGCAAGCTCAGCCGGGCATGTAGCTACCCAAAAAAATATGTGAGATAGTAGGACTGAGCCGAGTGGATAGTCTCTACTGAAAATGTGAGATGGGCAAGCTAAGCCGGGCATATAGCTATCCATGTGAGAAGTGAGACTGAGTCGGGTGGATAGTCTCACTAATGGCCATTTGATTGATATTAAAATATTATGTGATGGGCAAGCTGAGCCGGGCGTATAGCTACCCAAAAATGATATGTCAGATAATGGGACTGAGCCGAGCGGATAGTCTCTACTAAATATGTGAGATGGGCAAGCTGAGCTGGGTGTATAGCTACCCAAAAATAATATGTGAGATAGTGGGACTGAGCCGGGCGGATAGTCTCACTAAATGGCCATTTGATTGATATTGAAATGTGAGAAATATAGCCAATGAGGCTAAATGTGAGGTATTAATATGAGAATGAATTTGGCCAGATAATGAACACTGAGAATGCTATATGAACATGTGAATTCTTGAATTTTATGAATTGGGTTGTGAATATTTAATATATTGTTAAATGTGAGTGTGTGGATATTAATGGGTATGGTGATACGTACATACTTTGATATATGTTTTGAAATAAGATACAATATGTGAGTGGTGGTTTTTAGTTGTGAATGATGAGTGGTAATGCTTAAAGCTCGTGTTTGATTGAGAATCATATGTTCTAATGTATTTGTGATGTGTGGTATGCTTATGAAGTGGTTTACATTTGAATTGAGTTATATTCAAGTATGGGAAGGATTGTTATGAATTGGAAATTAGTAGAGTGTCAAATTGGCTAAAGGATGGGAGTAGGGCTTGGTGCTGACTCAGCACGAGGGTGCTGAGTCGTGACAGTGTTCAACGCTGCCGACTCGACACGGTGCATCGAGTCGTTACGACTCAGTCCTTCTTCTGTACACTTCTGTCTCCATATTTTGATCATAACTTGAGCTATAGAGCTCTAATTGGAGCGTGGTTTGATACTAAAGAAACTTTAAAGAGTCTCCTACAACTTTCATGTTATGAGTTTGAGATGAATCTATCTTTAAGATTCTCTAATTGAGCTTGACATTTTATTGCTCACTTGCTGCTTCTTCATTTAGACTTTCGTACACACTCGATGTAGTGCCAATGGTTATAGAACTTTATAGTAATTATATGTGGACTTATTAAAGGTTTGAAAGACATCTTTATTACCTATAGAATGTGTCTTATATAATGGGTTTCATATTAAATCAACTCAACTCTTGTGAGTTGGCTTTATATGTACAAATATTTTAGTAGTTGCTTACTGAGTTGCAAGCTCACCTCTTTGCTGTTGAAATTTTTCAGGACTCTACTTAATTAAGAGTGTAAAGCTTGAATTGGATTCTTAGGTAGGCCGAAACCAGTTTGGTGCATTCGACCTTCATCCTGCATATTATGTTGGCATTTTGAACGACGTTGTTAAAGCAAGATATAAAAATGTTATATTGATTATGTATGCTGAAATGTTAAATTTTGTATACTCTGATGAGTTTTTGTATATAAATAAGCACATTTAAGAAAAGTTTCTCTTATGTCACGTGTTTTTATTTGATTGTTGCCACATGTATAGTGGTGATTGTGGGCGTCTCAGTTTGGATGCAAGAAAGGTTTTGTTAAGCCTAGTGTGGTTATTAAATCTCTATTTGTTAAGGAGTTTAATTCAGGAGCAAGCTTAAAATATATTGGCCAGTCTAGTTATAATCCTTGGCCTTTTGATGACTGGGTTAATGGTACTCCTGATTTTGAAGAGCTTTCTGTTTTTAACAAATAGATTGACGAGGGAGCTTACAAGCGAAAAAAGTAACTATTCTATTTGTATTTTTTATATATTTAATTTTTCATAGATTATCTATTTTTTAATATATATTTTTTTAGGTCTACTTTGAAGTATTCTGACAAATATGAGGTTCTGAAACCTGAATTCAGGTTCTAATATATACTCAGTCACAGTATGATCAAAAGAAAATGTAAAATTATTTTCTATAAACTGAGTATAAGCTTTCTGAAAGCTTCTATCAAATAATGCATATGTTGTTATGAAATTAATAGTGCAACTTCTAGAAAATTT
>CATIWO010549012.1:0-15388 GCA_949673435.1 Macaranga tanarius | reverse complement strand
CCATATATCATTTATGTGAGTGATCGTTGTTGTATGTGAAGTTATATATTTTCTGGGTTTTCTTTAATAATTGAAAAAAATGTTGTATCTGTAACTATGATTGCTCTGCTCTGTTTTATTAGTTTGATTTTATAGTATAATTATGCTCTTTTTTTTTTTAAAAAAAAAAGAAAGCACTTTTTAGCCAATTATGTTTCAACATGTATTGTTATTTCAGTCAAGTTGTTATGGTCCTCAAATAAATTGCAACTCCTATTATGTTTCAGCACTTTTATTTTCAATTGAACTAATTAATTGGACAAACTTTTGCCTTTTAATGACCTACCTTTTATTTGGACATTCTGGTTCTTTAGCTTTTATTTTTAAGTCGATTTTTGGCCTTGATTTGGTACAGGTTTTAGCTATTCATACGGGTTCTCTAGCTTTGGTTCAAGTTTATTTGGATTCAATTCCTGCTAATATGAAAGCAGCAGGTAATGCTACTTTGGGTTATTTAAATGAAAATGCCATGAATTATTGTTGAGTGATTGAGTGTTATTTTGGGTTATTAAAATGGCAATTGCATAATACAGTTTTGCTGTTTTTAAGTTTGTACTATTTTGATGTTATTGAATGATGTTTTTGCTGCTAATTTGTGGTAGTGAATGCAAATAATATGACTGTTGTTTTTACATGCGATCATCTGGATAGTTTATGTTGTTTTTGCTAATAGTTTATATTGTTTTTGCTACTCTTTTTACATGTGATCATATGCATAAAACTTAATGAATTAAGTGGGGGTGATTAAACATAAAAGTGTAAGCAATTCAATATAAAAGCCTTATAACAAACCATTGTATTTCTAGCTATGGATGACAATAAATATTAACTTATTGATACAGGTGATAAACTTGCGCTCAATTATGCCACCGGACAGACCCACAATCAATGCTTCAGTCCGAAAAACCAACAGACTTGTGACAGTGGAGGAAGGATTCCCTCAGCAGTTTAGTCCTTTTCAAGGCTGGGACATGGATGCACACTTTTGGAATTTATTTTTATTGGATGAACATGTAATCTGTACTTGGATGAGAGATCTAGTTTTTTTTTTTTTTTTGTGGGCTATTATTGTATTAAATTTATTAGTAGTTTTACTTTATTTGGATGTTGTAAACTTGTAAGTTGTAATTGATGCTAAAACAGGTTTTTTTTTTTTGGTAATTTTCGAGCTCCTTAATGAGCTCACAAGCGAGCTTTTGTCAAGCTCAGACTCGAGCTCGTTGGCGAGCTTTTGTCGAGCTCGGACTCGAGCTTGTTGGCGAGCTTTTGTCGAGCTCGGACTCGAGCTCGTTGGCGAGGTCACAAGCGAGCTCTCTGCTGAGCTCAGACTCGAGCTTTAAATGAGCCAATTTCAAGCCTCCAAACGAGCTTCCAAACGAACGAGCTCGAGCATCTTTCGAACGAGCTCGAGCATCTTTCGAACGAGCAAATTTCGAGCCGAATTCGAGCGAGCTCAGTCCCTACAATCCTGAGCCGAGCTCAAGCTCGAACAACAATCTTACAATTTATACGAGCTTGAGCCGAGTTCGAGCTCAACTTTGCAAAGGCGAGCCGAGCCTGAATATTTCAGTATTCGGCTCAGCCCGGCTCGAATACAACCCTAACCCTACTTTCAAGGCTGGCTACCATGACCTTTGCATTGTTGGGCCTAAAATCCAAAAGAATTGACTAGTGCTATTATGATTAGCTGCATGGATTTAACCGATGAGAGAGCAGCAATGGCTATGGTGTTTAAAAATTAACAGGAAAAAGTGTGGTATTGAGAGAGAACGTTCATTAAAATAAAATTTGAGGGAAAATAAAACGATTATGCTCATCATTCCTATTAGTTGATTGAAATATTTATGGGCTTGCTGATTATGAACTTCATTAACCTCACTAGATAGTGTCCTCTGGACTAATCTACTTAAATCCGAGAAGCAACTGGGAAGCTAGAGATCCCTGTATGTCAAATGTCCAACAAGGAAAGCAAACTTGGGCTTCTATTGTACTATGGGCCAATGTTGTCATATAAAAGTGAAGATTCATAGAGGATGGGGTTAGTTTCAATGACGGTACCCAAGTTTTACGCTAAATCCCATTATACTACATGTAGATACATAGTTTAGCCGGCCCACAAAAGCAACCCCAACAATGAAAGATGACAAATAAGTCCAATAAGCCAAAAAACTGAATTCAGACCCGTTTATGAGAAAACCCATAACCTAAGCCTAAACACTTAACCCAACAAGCCAAAGCCCAAAAAGTTGGCCCACACAGCCTAAAAGCCTATCAAAGCCCATTTTCCTCTATAGAGGCGCACTCCTCCTCATCAGGAAGGCGCACGCCTTTGTCATCAAAGGCGTGCGTCTCTTCGACTCCTGGAGTAAAAAAATATATGTAACGGCAGAATGTGGATTACTCCCCATTCTTCAATGAGCAGATAAGGAGACGTGAGATTAATGCCCATTAAAAGAAGAGAATTCCTCTATAAGAAAGTTGAGAGAAGGCTCTGGAGGTGGTGGTGACAATCAACAACAAAGAGGCCTAAAAAAAATCACAGAAGAAAAACGAAGAAGAAAAAAAAAAGAAAGAAACCAAAACCAAAACCAAAATCAAGCAAGAGGATCTGAATTCGAAGGGCTAGAAGCAAAAAGGCAACTCAGAATTAATCTGAGGGCAAAACAATTTCGACAATCAAGCTTCACAATAATTCTATCTTATTCTTTTGAATTTGAATTTGATTTTGTTCTTTTTTATTTAATCTTGCTTTTTTTTTTCGTTATTATAGCATGTGTTTCAAATTTATGTAGTGGTTTAATTTGTTTATGAGTATTTTCTGTTGATATAATTTATTTAAATATACTGATCAATTGATATAATGTGAATTTTGTCTCTGTTTAAAACCAGAGGGCGTGTGTCTCAGTGTAGAGGCGTGCGTAGAGGCGCACGCCTCTACGATGAAACACGCGCCCCTAGCCTGTAGAGGTATACGCCTCTTAAGTTTCTTATGCATGTTTTAAATTGGTGACCGTTATGCTAGAGGCGCCACCCTCTATAATGGCGTGCACCCCTTCTTCACAGAGACGTGTGTCTCTATAACACAGAGACGCACGCCTCTGTGAACAATGAGCAGAATTTTATATTGCTTCTTTTTTCGTCTTGGTCTCTTGTTGATTTATTTTGTGCAGTTTCTAATATCTGTCTCTGTGATGGCAGAACAGGTGAATAATGAATTAATTCCATTATTCTTTGGAATATTAGGAATTTATCTGTTTCACTTATTATTTATTTGCCAAATGTTGTAATTTATTTCTCCTCCCCCGTTTCTTTGTATGTTTTATCACTTTTTTTATATATTTTATTTTGTTAATTTTGTGAAAACTGTTGTAATCATTTCTCCTCATTCCATTTCTTTGTATGATTTTTTTGTTATTTATTGTGTTATGGATGTATGAATGTATGAATCACAATTAAAATTGCATGAAAATGGATTAATTATACAAACTTTGATTAAATTGTAAAATTTGAAAATTATTTGAATTAAACCACAATTCTCATGTAATTAAAGGAACGGTTAAGTAATTAAAAATAATAAAACATAAAACATAAAGCACAAACGGAGGCCGATCGGGTGGGCCATTCAAAAGTCCATACCCAGTTTTCGGACCCAATATCTGAGGATGGCTGCTGGGTATCTTCCGTAGAATCCAGTTGCTGTAAAAGTGTCCCGGATTTCATCCGGATGGCGACTTCCATCTCTAACTAAAATCCGTAAAAAGGCCCAAAGTTGTACTCCTAGTGGGCTCTGAGCCCACACAGTGTCGTAGTCGCCAGACACTTGGGCGCACGCTGAACCCCGCCTCCTACACTACCCAACATGTATTTTGTTAATTTAGATCCCATAAAAATACCCATTGTCATTTTCCGGCCAAGATAGATGACATGGAGCCAATGTAGAGGTATATGTGGCAGCAAAAATTAATAATTTCTTAAATACAATTTCCATCTAGATTAAATAAGACATGTGGCACCACATCAGTACTACGTGTCCCACTTATTCTCTCTCTTCACTAATATTTTCTTTTCCCTTTTTTCATTTTTATATTTCATTTTCCCACACTTTCTTAGGAAACAAACACCCATTTGAACAAACAAATATGTAAAAAAAATTAATTTTCTTTTCTAATTTTGTTCACCATCAACCTCTCTTCCCCTCACTATTCTTAATAAACAAACACTCTTTTTCTTCTTCTTTCTTCTATGTTTCTATCATTTCTCTTTATCAGCTAAAAGCCTAAAGCTTAAAGCTTTCAGCCACTGCAGCCATATCAGTCGAAGACCATCACTTCGAGTCAAAGGTCAACGCTGGAGCTTCCAAGACCTATCCTCAGCAGGCTGGTACCATTCGCAAAAACGTTTACATCGTCATTAAGAACCCAACGATCTTTTTTCTTTTGTTTCTCTTATCTTTAGTTGTGTGTGTTGATTTTCTGTACTTAGATCTGTGTTTTTATTTGTTTTATGTTTAGATTTTGGGTTTTGTTTTCTCGTGTAGTTGGATAGGAGATTGGATTTTTATTTTTTTGAATTGGTTGATGATGGGCTATGTTAATGAATCGTTTGAAAATGAAAATGAAAATCTGGGCTTTTTGTTATTTAGGAATTGATTTTTGGTTGATTGAAAAGTTTTGATGGTTGTTGGGTTGTTTAATTTTAAGGTTTGTGCTTTGGTGGTGGTTGTTTGTTAAGAATAGCAAGGGAGAGAGAGGTTGCTGGTGATGTTGATGGTGAACAAATTCAGAAAAGATAATTACATTTACATGTTTGTTTAATTGAGTGTTTGTTTGCTAAGAAAATGTGAGAAAATGAAAAAGAAAAATGAAAGAAAGGGAAAAGAAAATATTAGTGAAGAGAGATAATAAGTGGTACACATGGCGCTGATGTGGTGCCATATGTCCTATTTAATCTAGGTGGAAAATTTATTAAAAAATTATTAATTTTTGCTGCCACGTGTATCTCCACATTGGCTCCATCGGCCGGAAAATGGCAATAGGTATTTTTGTGGGATCTAAATTAAATGTTGGAGAGTTTTAAAAAATGAAATGAATGTTAGGTAGTATAATGGAATCTAGTGTAAAACTTGGGTACCGTCGTAGAAAATAACCCTAGAGGATGATTAAGCAAATTGCAGGCACTACTATTTTCAAAATGATGAGAAAAAAAAGGTCGTTCCTCATATGGAAAGAGATTTCCTCTCGTTTCTTCTTCGCAGTAGTCATATACATACAACAGCTGAACATAGGCTTACAAAGAAACAGACCCAGAAAGCGCAGGGGAAAAAATCAGCACCTTCTGATGTTTCAATTCATCACTTTCAAAATTGATGCTCCTGGGCTTGGTTCTTCTGCGTTATGCTATCCAGATACCACTTCACACAGGCTGGGTTTGTCTCAAATATGAATGGCATACCCCTTATCTGCAAAGACCAATTCCAATAGAGTTGCTCAGAAATGAATGTTCAGTGCAGTAACCACAAAGAAATATACAAGGAACAAGCAAAATCATTATTTATCATATTTCCAGAATGATGCAAGCCCCCTTTTCGAGGAGGCTAACACCACTGCCTGGGTGAAGGGATTTGTTAAATACATCTAGCATCCTTTTGAGGGAAAAAGCGAAACTAGGTTGATTCTGTTGACGCCAAAATTTTTGAAGCAGCAACCATAACAAGGCTGTTACTGACATCGGAAAAACCAGCGGCATATTGCTGACAGGTCAAGGCAGGTATGTAATATTCAACTGAAGAAGGTTTCAACACCGAGATTGAAGACAGAGTTGACTATAGATTATACATGCATGTGAGAACATCTGGTGTGCCATGCATGATTTAAGTAATGTATACAACTGCTTAAGAAATATGTACAAGAACAAACCTCAATCAAGCAACTGGATGTAAGGCTTAGACTCTGTCCAGGGGCTATTTCCTTGTCATTTACTGAGATGGGACATTTGCCAAGATTTTTCAGGTGGAAAGATCCTCTTTTGTCCAAATTTATGATTGCCTAAAAAATGAAACGAAAAAGAAAACCTTAGGCCACTCAAAACATAAACTATACCCTTTTGTGAGCTACTAAATTGATTTTGTGCCAACAAAGAGCACACTAAGTGCCAAGTCCTTGAATCATAGGTTATATGTGACCAATATCACTAACAATATAGAACAGTGTTAGGAGCTTTCTTTTTCCAGAATAAAAACCTCCCAGCTCTCTTTCAAATTTATATTCTTTTTCATGCAGGAGCTTTTATAAATTCATTCATGCACAATAAATAAAGTAAAGAAGTTCATCCTAAAAGTAGAAAGAAAAAATAATAATGAACACCAATAAAACATTGCATCGGGTTGGGGGTGGGGAATTAAAAAAAAAAAAAAAAGATGTGAAAATATGACCATTGGAAGCTTCCAGGATAAGGAAAACAGAGAACCAGGTAAAATGTCCTAACAAAATGAAAATGAACTGGCATGGCCAAAAAAAAAATAACCTGCTTACGAGAGACTTTATTTGCACGCCCTTCCCTCCCCAAATCAATGTCAACAATAACATCTTCTGCTGCTCTTCCAAGTAAAACCTGCAGAGTCCCAGAGATGAAACTTCAGAAGGGAAGTGGTGAAAAGGGCATCCATTTCAAGTAGCATAAGGTTCAGATATAACAGAAGCTAGATTATTACTCCAAACTCCATGTGATCTATGGAATTAAATACCACAAATGTCCAAATGATTTACTTTTGGTATTTAGATGATACTGAGTTATACTGACTTATCGTGCACATATTGCTTCACAGGTCAAATAATCATTGACAAGGGGCAATGTTGAGGGTAAACAGAATCCATCTGTAGCAAATGGCGAGCAGATAAAGCAAATAAGTAATTCTGTGGCTTTCAGATACCTCGGTTTTCTTAATATAATGCTTTGAATGCCGGCCATACAAAACAGCAAATGCTCCTTGCAATGCAATTGCTCTTTGCATATATGATTGAGCACCCTGCTCCAGCCTCATGATTGCCCTCTTTGTGTCCTCATGCTGATATCTTGAGACTGCACATAATGACTTAAGTTCACAAATGGATGATGGTACGCTAAACTGTTGATATGCACATGAACACACAACTGCTAATCACATGAACACTATGTTGACTGTTTATTACCTTCCTCACTCAAAAATAAATATTGTTCTTCAGGATCTAAGTCCATGTCAAGTATCTGATATCATAAAAGTACGAACATTATTAAGGAGAAAAGAAAAGAAAAAGTCAAGTAAAAAGAATCTGAAAAAAATGTATTTAAAAACAAAAATATCTTAAGTCATATACAGGCAGATCCGCAAAAAGTTTACCATTGCTTCGATATCTGAATAACATGGCATATCGTCGTCACTCTCTATAGGAGGCTCTTCTGGATCTGATTCTGGATGGTTAACTACCTGCTTAGCGGCAGCAATATCTGTAGACTTCAATTTTTCGTGAGCTGCCCGGTGATTTTGAATTCTTGCCAGAGCACCTGAATCCTGTTTGACATCACTAGCATTTGTCTGGGGATGGTAGTTATAGTCTTCAGGACCAAGAGATGGCTTCTCTATTAAAGCATCGACTGACTTATGACTAAAATGCTTCATCGGCACAGCTTCCAGAGTTTCTTCCTTTGGTTTAGAAGCTACAAAAGTTTCTGTACTAGCATGAGTGCTGTATGCAATACCTGCATTAGTGGGAGTGGAATTGCTACAAGGAAAGTCGAATTTAACCCCACAATCACTAACTGGATGGAATGAGCCAATTTCTGGCATTATTTGCGATCTTATCATCTGCAAAGATGCATGAGATTGCCCAGGATTTTCTTTCTCTCTCTGCATCAATATTGGACCTCCTTCACTAGTTTTTGGAATGCTTGAGAATTCCTTAACCATTGAAGAATTTGATTTACCAGCATCATGAAAATTCCGCCGAGCTACAGAAGAAAATGATTTTGGACGCAAATGATTTGTGAAGACAACATCATCATTGCATGGGATCACTGGGTCCTCTGTGTTTAATGTGCAGATAATAGGTTCCACGCTCAGCTGTGACAGCTCAGAAAGTTGGACCTCTGAATTGCCAACTACATCACCACTGTGAGAACCCTTGTCTTCATCTAACTCAACATGACTTGCACCACACTGATTTGCAAGATACTCCGGAGTTAGAGAGGATTTTGGTTCAGTTATATCCGGAACATGATCTTGATTGACATCATTTGGTGAATTCAGCAAAAGTGAACTCAGACCATCATAATAAGACTTATCAATTGCATCTTTTCCATCAGCATCTGTAAACAGAAGTTCTTCCTCATTTGTGAAATCCAAAAGAGAATTGGAAAGTTCAGCCAGATAACCTTCATTGCTAGCACTTACATTTTTCATCTCCTCATCAGGTATTTCTAGTTTTAAGTTGGATTCACAGGGGACATCATATTCTGACAGACATGTATTCTTAGCATCATCATCACCAGGAAGCGAAAATGGGTCCCCTGTGTGCATATTAACCGGAATACTTGATGGGGAAACACCATCAACTGTCTTCCATATTGGCATATCAGGAAGCGGAGATGAGTAGTCCAAGTTATGAAATGACACAGCACAATCTGGAATTGGAGAACTAAAAACATGGTCTCCACCAAATGTAGAGCATTCATGTACCTGGCGGTCAGTGTTCACTGGCAATTCTTTTGGTTCACTAAACTCTTCAATTGCAGATCCATTTCTAGTGTGAGATGTATTCTCTTTATGAATATGTGGAATCTCTTCATGTGCATTATCTTGCTCCCTTGGATAATCTTCCTGGATTGTATTGTGAAACTGTGACTTAAATGTACGGGCAGCAGTATCATCCCCAATCTCTGGAAAAGTATGATGCATGATATCCAAATTAGACTCATGAAGTTCAAAATTAGTTAAAATTGGATCTTCAAGCATACAATTTCCAGAAAAAGGCTCATCTTCATTTCCTATGTAATTGCTATCAGTGGGTGCAATAAGAAAACTCAGATCCATGGTGTTAAATGGCTCACTGTGAATTCTTTTACGCAGAGCATAGTAACAACTGCGAACACTCTCAGCTTTCCTTTTCCCAGAAACAGATTTGTTTTCTTTTGAATTCCCAGATCTACTGAATTTTGATGGAAGAGTTGATGCAGAGCGCTCAAACTCAATCATGTGAAAAGCAGCCTCTGCAGAAACAACCGGATCATAAAGGAGAGCATGCCACCGCTCTTGCAGTTCTCGAACAGTGAATTTTCGAGAAAACTGCACTGCACCTTTAGCAAGTGATTCCAAGGAAGCACCAGCCTGAGAACAGAAATAAGAAACACATCCGCAGCAAATAACAGAACAAAAATGTAAACCAACAGGATACACACAACAAAGACATTAGGCTCTATTGGTTTAAAGTTCAAACCAACTTCACAACAATAGCATTATGCTCTATTGGTTTAAAGTTCAAACCAACCTCACAACAATAGCAAAGCACCCATTCCTTAATAACCCTACATTCTCCATCTAGCAAACACCTGGTGTCTACAACCATTACCAAATGGCTCATAGTATACTTGCTAGCCAAGTCCAGTGGCAAAAACCCATGCCTAAAACATCATAATCTAGGACATAGCTTCAAAATACAATGCCTTGATTACCTATTAATGTGTTGAATGTAGCCTCAAAATACGATGTCCCAATTTCATCGATTTAATATGTAAGCATATCATAATCAATGACGGGTGGCAGAAGCCCCCATCCAGCATGGATCAAAAGTCTTCTCCATACCAAGAACTCAAGTACAATGTTAGCATGGGAAGGTATATATATTCAAGAAACCCATCAAACAACAGCAACAGAAATAGCAAGAACTGAATAATTAAAAAAAAAAAGCACCCAGTACAAAATAGTCATCTGCATGCCCATAAACTGAAATTTAAACGAAATGCTGAAACAAATTCGCCGTATTTCTCAGTCACCCAGACACATAAACAGTTGAGTTATAAGCCTAATTACCCTTTCGGCATTTTTAAGGAAAAAAAAAAACAGACAACAAGAATTGATAGTTAAAACTAAAAGAAGCAAAATAAGAAACTGAACCTCAACAGCATTCTTTAACAAAAAGTCGTCTTCTGGTATCCAAGGAGAGAGAGGAGCAAGTGCTCCCATCACTAAATTAAAACCTCACAAGAACCCCACAACTTCACTTGTCTCTGTTTCTTGAAAGCTGATGATTGTTACGCTACTCCCGACGGAGGGGACAAAAGGAAGCTTTAACAGAAAAAATAAAAAATAAAAAATAAAAAATCTTTGAAACCAAAAAACAAAAAAGGAAGGGGAAGACACTCAAGGAGAAAGAGAAGAAGGGTTTATGGTGTGAAACGTTGAGAAGCAAGGACTCGGTTGCTGCTGGTGATTTCATCAAATTCTCTATTAAAATTTTGGGAGTGGAAATAGGGCACGTAAATTTGCTATTTAACAACCATAAAAAGGAATTGAAAGCAAAAGTAAAATTAAAATTATAAAAAAACAAAATTCCCTCTTTAATTTTCTTTTTTCTTTTTTGGTGATTTTCTCAGGTTGCCTTTGACCTTTGACTGGGGTTGTTAGAGTCGACATCAAAACATATTTGACTAATAACCGTTGAAATCAACTGACAGTAGATTGTTTTCGTCTCGAGTTGGATTTCTAGTGAATACAATCACGTTAAATAGTTATTAAAAAAATTTTATCACCCTTATGGTTCTATTCATATCGAACTGAATTAGTTAGAATTTAATAAACTTTGAATACTAGTGGTTTATATTAAAATATATTTTGTGAATTATTTTCTTTTTTAAGAAAAATAAATAGGAAAATATATGGGAAAATGAACATTTACATCTTTTATATGAAAAAAAATTGAATTAACAACCCAACAAACATCATGATTCTAAATTAAATATAGTCACACACACAATGATGCATATAATAATGTTTTGTAAAAAAAATATATAATTGAGTGATTATTTTATATGTTTATATATATTCATATCTAAATACTTAACATTTAATGTTTAATTTTTATGTACATAATGACCAATTTTTAATATGTTTTATATTGTTTCTTATGCTCTAATTTTTTCTAAAATAAACTTTTTTTTTGAAAAAATAAATAAAAATATAAAAATAATATTTCAATCTAA
The DNA here is from genome assembly GCA_949673435.1 of Macaranga tanarius. Lineage (NCBI taxonomy): Eukaryota > Viridiplantae > Streptophyta > Magnoliopsida > Malpighiales > Euphorbiaceae > Macaranga > Macaranga tanarius. The sequence goes on along the minus strand of CATIWO010549012.1, from coordinate 4,120 downwards.
AAACATGAAGTTATTTTTCCAAAAATAAAAAATTATACTATTTAAAAAATATTATTAAAAATACAGCATAAAAATCTTCAAACACCAAAAAAATGAGAAAAATTAATTTTTAAAATGTATTTTTTGCAAAATTGAATGGAGCCTTAGCATATATCAGAAAAAGGAACATATTTTTTATTGGGTAATAATACATGTCTCTTAGAGAGATATGAATAGTATCATTTTTCATTAAATAAAGATAAAATTTGGTGAGAGATAATTACTTGTTTGCCCCATTAACAGGGGCATTTAATATAAAGAAATGATAATTTAGGATTTTCGCTTTTAGAGAGATGATACTATTTGTATCTCTTTAAAAGACACCAATCTTTTTCCTTTTTTATTTGATAGCACTTGAAAGTCCAAAAAAAAAAAACTTGTAACACGTTGCCTGTAATGACATCCACGTAAGCACTTAATTATTCCTTCAACTTTTTGGACAAATAATTTTAGAAAGAATAAATTTAGAAATAGATGGCAGTTGAATGAAAATTAATTATACATGCATCCATAGAATAGCAAAGCAAGACAAGGCAAATTCGTATTCATGTCATGTGCTATATATGCTTTATTCAGTTTTAGTTTTGATTAATTAATTATATTCATCTCATGTGTTCGCTTTATTCATTAGCGAATCTTTTATACACTAGTGGGCAATAAATTGCACACCCTTAATTACTGACTATATTCATTTTTCCATTTTTTAGGAAAAATAAAATTGAACCCATGTCTTTATATTGAATATCTTCTATACATATATATATAAATAATTCATATGCTGAATTAACTTAGTTAATAACATCAAATGGTAGTTAAGCAGAAGGAAAAAGATTTAGTTGCATAGTGGTTTATACAAGTAGATCTCTGTAGATAATTAACACAAAATAATGTCAAGAACTGAATGATAATAAGAGTAGCTCTGAAATTATAATAAGTGACCTGCGCATGTTCAAATGCATGCATGAACTCATGGTGCTATTCAAGCAAAGGGTAGGTTTTTAAGATCAGAGACTGCTCCGCTATGAGGATTATGAAGATGGTCAGAATGCGTTTGTAAGGCAAATATATTGCGAGCTGGTCCTCCATTTTGGAATTCAATAACAGATTTGTAATCCCTTCCATTATCTACTAACCCATAGTGTGGATCTTCATCTCTTGCATCCTAATTTTAACAAGATTTTTAAGGCAAGAACGTTAAAAACAGAAACATTATTTAAGGCAAAATAAAGAGAGATCAATATTATCAATTCAAGGTAATGAAATACAATTAGAGTATGTTTAATTGAAGCTTACAAGTTCAAGTAGAAGATTTCTTTGTATTTCTTCCACATTCCTTAGCTGCCAACAGGCAATTAATTAACAAAAGAAAAAAAGAATATTGTCCATCAATCAAGCATCTGATAGTATATATTCTTAAGAACAAAACAAAAAACACAGGTTATACCTTTTTCTTGTAGGTGTCTATCTGACGGGAAATCACCTTATTCTATGGAAAAAACAAAGGAAAAAAAAAAAAAAAACCTGATTTATGGGCAAGGAAAATTTGTTAGAAACAAAGATATATGTATGTTTTCATGGCAAAGTGTTAGATGCATGGTGGAGTATAAATAGAGACCACAGTAACGACATCATTTACAGTCCTGACTCTTGTACATTATTTTTTACAACATTTAGAAAAGCAAAAGTTGTATTGATAACCCACAAGTGGTTAGCTCTTAAATGCTAATCCATACCAAAATGTCAAAAAAAAAAAAAAAAAAATCCATCTCATAGATTCATACTCTGCAAATTCATTTTTTCTTCCTATTAATTTTAGAATATATGCATCCACATGTTCAATTACACATATAAGCACTTTATTAATATGTGAATGAGCAATTTAGTGATTTTTTAAAATCATCGTATAGGTTTTCAATTCTATTTTTGTTAGATTATATGACATTAATTGTCATTTTTTTTCCACTCTCTATGACAAGAGGAGCATTGTTTATATTGTGTAATTATAGAATATTTAAGTAATTTGAACTTCTCTTAAAAAGATGTAATGAAATTTTTAGAAAAAATTGATTAATGGACACATCATTTCAACAACACCTATTTTCCAAAACTAAAACTAAACGCTTTTTTTTTTTTTTTAATCGGGGTACATATGAAACTTACAAGCTATTACAAACTAACTATTATTAACTCACTATTACAAGTTAGGGGAGCAAATGGTCCCAGATTGCTCCCCTTAAGAATTGAATCTGGGACCTAATGATCTCAGTGCCTCAGCTTTAACTATCAGGTCAAGCTTCATCGGCTAAACTAAACGCCCATTCCATATGTTACTTTTCAAAATAAAGGGAATATTGGAAGAAAAAGATTAACATGTTGCATTTACATGTGTACTCTAAACTAATTGATGTTTACTGACATAATCTTGCAATAACTGTTACTAAATCAATGTTTGTATGAACTCTTTATAATATTATCCATATATACATCTTGTTTGAATATATATATATATATATCCAAAGTTAATATCTTTAAGACATAAACATGTAACTTAAACTAAAATCTCCGAAGAAAATTCTTGAGTTTAGAAAATTCTATTCAAAATGAGACCTACAGTAACGATGTTGCTAAAGAATAGTAAAAAAAAAAGAATTAATTTTCATTTTCTATACAATCAAACCTTGTGCTCACGAATAACCCTGACAGAATTGTCCATCTCTTGCTCAAGACCATTCAAATCCTCAAAGGTCAGATCGTTCAAGCATTCACCCATCCTTTGCCTTAAAGAAAATCATTAACATAAAAATTCACATGATCATAACACACCCAAAACAAACACTTAACTAGATCGGACCAAGTGAATCCAAGAAACTGATTACCTTATCTCAGTTCGCAGATTTCTATTCGCATCCTTCAGTTTTTTCAAGTGGTCTTGCATTTTCTACACCCAACAAACAAACATGCGTAAATAGATCATAGCCTCAAAGACAGAATCATCATCAAGATTGTTATTATTTTTTCAGAGATAAAGATAGAGACGGTGAAAACCTGATAGTGTGAGATCCATATGTCAACCCCAAGTGTCTTCTGGTACTGATCAAACAACTGCTTCGTTCTTTAAAATAAACAAAATTACCAAAAATTTAAAACAGATCAAAAGGGTTAGTTACAGAAACAAAAAGGGTTTTAGTTTCGCAAAGAAAAAGAAAGAGAAAAATAGGTACGTGATGGAAGGGCTAATATATTCATGAAGCTTGCCAGTACTAGAGAACATGATAATGGAAACTTTTGCATCACAAAGAACAGTAAGCTCAAAAGCTTTCTTGAACAGACCATTTCTTCTCTTTGAATAAGTGACCTGTCGACTTGTAGAGTTCTCAATCCTCTTGATCTGGATCTTCCCTCTAGCCATATCTCCTTTTCTTCTTTTTTTTTTTTTTTTCCTCTCTTTATTTTGATTTTTATTTTAGAGTCTAGACTCTTCCTCTCCACATAATTAAACACAGAGCAAGAAGATGGAAGACACAAGTATTTTTTGCCTAAAATGGAACTGTCTGGCTAAAATGGTGAAAGGTTTCTAATGGAATGATAGAATTTAGTATATTACTGTTTCACATAAGAAACTGAATTTCGATGTAGGCTAAGGGGACCATTACTTTCCGTCCTTCTACTTATTACTATTTAACTGTATTATATTATACAGTTAAAATTGTAAAATAAAAATATACATTTTATTTTTATTAATCAAATATAAATAATACTTATTACTAGTTCGATCTTGATAGGACTACAAAAACAGTTAAAATCTCCTAACAATTATTTAACGTAGATGCATTTACTAAAATTCAAACTCAAAACCTTAATTTAAGTAATAATAAACGCAGTTATTGGTTTGAATGTTTTATATTTGACTGATAAAAATATATAACACATAATAAATTATGTGTTGCAAATTGATGTTTAGGGAGTAGGGTTTTGTTCGGCTTGAGTAATAAGAGTTCAGTTTGAGGAAGAGGGGAACATGACAGTATCTCAGTTTGTATGTTCTATAATTCTATAGTTCTATTATAATGTCACGGATTTT
>CATIWO010549004.1:0-21579 GCA_949673435.1 Macaranga tanarius | reverse complement strand
TGTAATCATTTCTCCCCCCATTTTTTTAATTTGCTTATTTTATTTTATTTAATTATTGCACAAAAGGGTTGTAATCATTTCTCCTCCCTCCTTTTCTTTGTATGGTTTATTGTAGGTTATTTTTCTTTTCGTTATGGATGTTTTGAATGCTAGACCCGATTAAGTTGCATGAAAATGGACTAAATTGTAAAATTTGAAAATTATTCGGATCAAAACAGCCATTTGTATGTAATTCAAGAAATAATTAAATAATTAAAAATAATAAAACATAAAACATAAACGGAGGCTGATCGCAAGGTCGGGTGGGCCGCTAAAAGCCCATACCCAGTTTCCGGACCCAATCTCTGAGGACGGCTGCTGGGCTTCCTCCGTGGAATCCAATTGCTGTAAAGTGTGTCCCGGGTTTTATCCGGATGGCGACTCCATTCTCCAACCAAAACCCTTTAAAAAGACCCAACGTTGTACTCCTAGTGGGCCCTGAGCCCACACAGTGCCGTGGTCGCCGAACACTTGGGCGCGCTGAACCCCGCTGCCTACAATAAATAAATAAATAAATAAATATATATATATATATATATATATATATATATATATATATATATATATATATATATATTAAAAAAACCAATTTAATATCAAGAAAAATAAAATAGAAAACTAACTATAAATAAACAGATAGGATACATTTAAAAGGCTCTTAGTTGCTAGTCGCTGCTATCAATTTACATCAAATAATCTGAATATGTTAATGGAATAGAACTAATTATTGATCTCAAAAAAATAAAAAAAATAAAAAAACAGAGTAAAAAATAATTTTTTAAAAAATTAAATGTAAATAAATTTTATGAACTAAAATTTATACGTTGTAATATCTTAATGAAAAAAAAAAGTATTATACCATTTTTATGATTAAATTATTTATAATAAATTGAAGTTTAAATTAATCATTCATTTGAACAAATAAGGATTATTTATAAATTAAAAAAAAATTTAGCACATAATTAGATTAGAGCTGTTCATTTGTGACAATTTTTATATAATACTGAAATTATTGTCACTATTGATAATTCATATGTGATCATGATAATAATTTATGACTAGTTATGAAATATATATTGTTAAAAAAAATGACTTGTTACATAATATACAATTTCTGAGACAAGTTAAAAAAAAAAAAAAAGCACCACAAATTCTATTACTTAAAAAAAAAAAAGTTTCGTATAGGACAATTTGATCCTTCCAAAGGATTTTCTAGAATATCAAGCTGATGAAAGACAAGGCTTATAAATATTTTTTCAATAAGTGATTAGAAAATAATGATTTGAAATATTCTTAAGCTTGATAAAATATTCAACTAAAGTGTGTGGATTAGCTTTCTAGAATATAAAGATTAGCTACTTCACATTTAAAAAAAAAAAAACTGAAGATAAATTGCATTACTAAGAAAAAGTCTGTCAACAACACATCATGGATGAACTCTAGGACATGAACTTCCTAGGTCATCGGCTTTACATAGGAACATGCCGCTCTAGCAAGTTTATAAGCAACATAATTCACAGAGCGGCTTACAAAACTGCAAGACACAACTGATAACGATTCCAACAAACATTTATAATTCTCAATAATCAACCCTACCTGGTTTCGAGGGTTTTCAATCTGCTTGAGCTCTTGTACTAACACGAGGCTATCTGACTCTACAATAACTTGATGATCTCCTATTTCCTTTATCCAGCATAGGGCCTCTCGCAAACCCAACGCTTCATCTTTTATAAGGATCTTGTTTTCCTGGTAACCTCATCACTCTCGCAGCTATAAAGCTCCCATGCTACCTCTAGTAACATAACCAATACCCGAAACATCAGCATGGGGGAAGACTGCAGCATCCACGTTAAGTTTCAACCATCCATCAGGGGGGCATTTCCACTTCTCAATTCCAAGAATATTCTAAGGTGGCTTAGGATTCAAGGTTTTTGCATTCGTATGAGCATACTTCCATTGACCCAACAATTCTTTTGCCTCCTTCTTAACCATCTTTACTGGTTTCTTCAAATTTTCCTAGACCACTCCATTTTTACGCTTTCATAAACACCAGCAAGTCATCACTAGCAATTCAATTTTATTCATATCACTAATACTGAACATCTCCTTTAACCAATCTGAAAAAGAGGTAGCCATACTATGCCTTATAAATCCAGTGATCCTTCCCAAACAATGCTTAGCAAAATGGCAACCAACGAGAGCATGGAACATTATTTCATTTACCTGCTGGCAGATGGATAATTATTTTAGTTATGTACCATGCATTTTTCCAAAAGCTTCATTGGTAGGAAGACAAGCATTCACTGCTCACTATAAAAAAATCTTGATCTTCGAAGGGACCTTGAGGCTCCAAAGCTTCTTCTAGAGACTTGGTTTAAATCCAACATCATCTTTAGTAATAGTATCTTTGCACCAGTGATACCCACTTTTAATAGTATAGATTTCGTTTCAATTATGTACCACTGCCATCTATCTTCCACATGTTTATTACTGAGAGAAATTTTTAATATAAGATCCCTATCCCTATTAGAAAAATACTATTAAATTTTAACTAAATCCCATTAATTTTTATTTTGATGAATTATGTCTGAAACAGTAGTTATATATGCCTCCATGTCCAATTTTAACATTATGTATGGGTTTTCCATATCTGAAAGCTAAGCATCTGACCTGACCCTAATCTTTGATTCATCCTCCAATATACCATCGACTGCCTTTCCTTATCATCTATTGAGAAGCCATAATGCTTCTCCATACAAAGCTCAAATTATTGCCAAGTTAAGCTATAAGAAAGGTTCCATCAGGGAAATATTGAGCCTTAAAAACTTGGGTAACTAAAGTTTGTTGCTCTATAAGCAGCCCCCAGCCTTAATGCCCCAACATAGCTCTATTAAGGAAACCCATTCCTCTAAACTCTTTTGGGTTGCATAATCGATTCCAGCTCATCCAATAGATACTACGAGACCCATCCTTCTTTAAACCCCACCAAAAAGAATTCAACATTTTTTCTATATCTTTACATAATTCAATGGGGGGGCAAGAATATATTCATCATATAGTTTGGAAGAGCATGTGCCACTATTTTTAATAAAACCTTTTTGACTTCTCGCGAGAATAATTTGTGACTCCAACCACTAATTCTCTGCTTCACTCTCTCTTTCATCAAACCTAAGATATCACATTTCTTCCTTCCAATAAAAAATGGGAGGCCCAGGTAATTACCACATTTTTTATCTTCCTGAACCTGAAGCAAAGAGCATATAGATTCTCTCTTTGGAGCACCTACATTATTATTGAAGTATATTGTTGATTTATTAAGGTTCACTTTCTGCCCCGAAACCCTTTTATACATCTTCAGGGTGTTTAAAATCTACTACCCTTTTAAAATATCAGCCCTAAAGAAGAGGTAACAATCATCTACAAAGAGTAGATGAGTGATAGATGGAGCCCTATGTGCAACCTTGCACTCGTGAATTATTCCCATATGTTCTTTATATATGAGAATAAAAGACAGTCCCTCAGCACATATGATAAACATATATGATGATAATGGATCACCTTGTTGGAGCCCCCTCTTAGGCACAATCAGACCTAACTCCTTTCCTTCTATAACCAATTGAAAATGCATAGTCTCAATGCAAAGCATAGTCATCTTAACCAACCGATCATTGAACCATTGCCTTAGCATCATTTGGCGGAGGAAATCCCATTCAATACGATTATATATCTTAGATATATCAATTTTAAGCCCCACAGCCCCCTTCTTCCATTCTTTTTTCTTTTCGAGTAGTGAAAAACCTCTAAGGTAATTAGCATATTATCAAATATTAATCTTACAGCCATAAAGGCACTCTAAAACTCGAATATTACATAAGGAAGAATTTTTTTGAGTCTATTAGCAAGGGGGTCTTGGCTACTATCTTATAAATAACATTATATAATAAAATTGGCCTGAGGTCACTCATTAAAACTGGATTCTTCTTCTTCAAGATTAACACTATATTTATGTCATTAAAGCCTTCTAGGAAAGTGCAAGAATTCAAAACCTATAAGCAAGCTATTGTGACATCCCTTCCTATAATTCTCTAAAAGTGTTGAAAAAATGTCAGATTCATGCCATTAGGTCCTGGCACTTTGTCTAAGTGCATATCAAATAGGGCATCATGAATCTTATGTTTAGAAAAAAGGGCATTAAATTGCACATTATCTTCGTCGGTGACCACTGGATGTATATGGGCTAATAGGTCATCGGCGTTAACTCCCTCCGAAGAGAATAACAACCTGAAATAGTTAAGCATATGATTTTCTAGGCCCTTTTCCCAATCTAGCCAATTCCCATCGTGGTCTTTCAACCTTATAATACAGTTATTTCTCTTCCTTGTGGAAGTAGCTGCATGAAAGAATCGAGAATTTTAGTCACCCTCCCTAAGCCAAATTTGCTTGGCTCTTTATTTCCAGTATAGCTCTTACTGCTACTACACATCAAATAATTATTTATGAAGATCATTCAATTCTTTTACTATAACACCCGCCCTTTAGCATACGTATTTATGACGTATGTATTGCATTTTATGCATAATAGTTAGTAGACTTCATTTAAGCTTGAGAATGAGTATAAGTTGTAGAGAGGGACTAGATTGTAATATAAGTTTGGAGTTAATTATTACAATAGAAAGTATTGGGCTATTGTGAATTAATTACATTTCATTAAGGAGGTTAATGGGTATTGTGATGATATTTGGATATAATATTAAGAGTATTATTTATTATTGATATTTAGTGATAAATATATATTTTTTATTATGGTTGGGCATTTAATTAAGGAGACTTTAGGGAGGTAATTTGGAGGCTTTTGATTGGTAGAGTGTTTGTATGTATATATGTGTGTATATTAGTGTGTGTGTGTGTTGGTGTAGAGATTTGGGAGGAAGAAGAAGAGTGAGCTCTTGATTTATTTTTGGAGAGTTTTTTATCTTGTTCAAGCTAGCAAAAAATTATCTTAGGAAGCTTTGGGAGGTCTTATATCCATAGGAGGCCTAATTGGTAAGCTTTACTTGTGTTTTTTTATTATTTTAAGTTGAGTTGTGATTTTGGGAATTTTAGATTCTGTTTTTCCTCTACTTTCAGTTCCATTTTTTTTGCTATAACTTGGGAAATAGAGCTTTGATTTAAGCATAGTTGGATTTTCTAAAAACTTCAAAGAGTCTTCTATAACTTTTGTATTTTGATCTTGGACTGAATTTATTGCTAAAGGGGTCTATAAAGGCCGGACATTTTATTGCTCACCCTTATGACTCTGTTTTGCCTGAATGGATTCTAAAATCCATAATTAATTCCATACTTTTTTGAATTAAGTAATTCTAATTGAAATTTATAGTAGACTCATAACCCTAACTTTAGTAGAAATTTGGGGGTCATTAGATTTGTGTGCATTTTTAGGTCATATTAAACTTTAAGCATTTAATTACACTTTGTGAGGTTGAGGTGAATTGCAATGTTTACTTGTTGAAATTGATATAAAATTATATGTAGGAGTTGGAAGAGATAAAGGAGACCCTAATCAATAGGTGAAGCTTTTCTTTGAGAAGGAGTTGAAGATTTTAGTAAGTAATTGTTAATATAATACTTAAATATACTAACTCTCTTATAATCATAGTTGTTTAACTATGTTTGGTTAGGTATGCCATTTATTGTGGCAAGAATAATATATATATATATATATGTTGTTTGTAAGTATATTGAATGATTAACTAAATATGTGTTGTGTTGAATTGTGCAAGCCACTTGATGTAGTATGAATGAATATGTATTATTATGAGAATGGTGGATTGTGATTCACTATATTTATTGGAATCGATGAGAAACAAAATGGATGATGAATATATATATATATATATATATATATATATATATATATATATATGTGTGAGTGTGTGTGTGTGTGTGTGTGTGTGTGTGTGTGTGTGTGTATTGATTAATGTGAGGAATGTGATGTTTATATGTGATAGTGGAGACTGAGCTGGGCAGAGAGCCTCCACTGACTATGAAAACTGAGATTGAGCTGGGTAGAGAGTCTCAGAAGTGTCCATTTATATGAAAAATGTGAACGTGTGAGATCTAAGACTGAGCTAGGCAGAGAGTCTCAGAAATGGCCACTTATGTTAAAAATATGAATTATGTGAGGAATAAAATAAAAGTGAGCTTTGTGTGCAAAACGTGTGACGATGACTCCAGCCGGATGACTAACATGCATGTATTGTATTGTGTTTATATATATATATATATAGATATATATATATATATATACGTCGAAGGTGGATTGAGTGTGAGAATTATGATTGTAAATTATTTGAAATGGTGTATGTGAGGCACCAACAATGTATTTTTAGTATTTGGACATCTTTTTGTGATATTTGGAATATTGCACAGGATTTCGGATATGGCCATATGGTTTTAACACATAGCCATGCATATGCAGGATATCTAAATCAAGACTTTAGGCACGGCCGTGTTCCTTTTTGGCACGGCCGTGTGCATCCTATGAGAAAAATATTACAATCAGGCACGGCCATGTGGATTCAGGGAGAAAATTCTTGACTCAGGCACTGCCGTGTGCCATTTTGGCATGACTATATGTGTCCAGAGGAAAAATGCAAGCCTCAAGCACGGCTGTGTGCATTTCTGCACGGTCGTACGCAGCCTTTTATATTGAATTCTTATAGTTGATGTGTAGCGAGTTATTTATATATTTTTCTTAATTAGTTCTTAAGGAGTATTATATGTTTAATTATATTAATAATTGCTTATTAAGTCGCAAGCTCATTTCTTTGCAATTGTATTTTTCAGGGTTCAGATAGATAGACTAGCTTGAGGTGCATATTTGATAGATAGCTTGAGGTGTGTTTTCATCGTGAGCTCAGGTGGGTCAAAGGCAAGCTTGGTGTTCGCATCTCCATCCTCATGAGCATTTACTATTTTGACATTTGAGCATTTTGTATTGAACTGTAATATATGTAGTATAATGTTTGTGTTGGGTGTATACTAAGTTGTAATCAAGAGTTATGTATTATGTACATTGTACAAGTGTGTATATGTAATATATCCTTTGAGAAAATTTTTCTTATGCCATGTGTTATTGTATATTGATGGACACGTGTATGTGGTACTTTGAGGGTGCTACATTTATAGTTGAAACATCATGACGACCCTGAAGTCATTGGATCTTTAATTCATAATATTTTATTTTCCTTATAAGTTTTTGCTTTATAATAAAGCCCCATTGATAGAGGCCTTGTGCACGAGCTTTTATTTACTGTTGAAAACCTTAATCCATCTAGATATGACACCCCACCCCACAGGTATCTTCATTAGATGACTGTGACTTCCAGGTCACCTAACTAGGGCACCGATGTAGAGAGGCATCACTTATAAGTAAAATTTAAAATCACATAACAATAATAAGTTAATAAAACTTTCATCTAATAAATCATTTTCACCAATTTATAAGATAAATAATGGTAAGAGAAGTCAAGCACTGATACTAAACATAAAATATATACATAATATTGTATCTGAAGGCTAGTTAAGTTTACAAAAAAGTAGGTTATATAAAACTATATACAATATATATACACCAAAATGCATATAACCCTCTTATAATAACCTAGCCTAAAAAGCCCTGGAGTGTGACACCCTCAATCACAGCCATACACGTGGCCACAATGAATCATATATACGTGGCATAAAAAAAATTTCTCAAATAGTATGTGTATATACATATACTCTTGTATACATACATTATCTATTACTCAACATATATATTACTCATGGCTAATTTGTGCACATAATGTTATATGAAAATGAGGATGGGTATGAATGCACCAAGCTCACCTCTGGCACACCTGAGATCACTATCAAATGCAACTCCAAGCTTTATCTAACTATACCTTGAAACATATAGATGCAAAGAAATAATCTTGCTACTCAGTAAGCTGTTACTAATACAAATCTATATGCTAGTTTTTCAAGAACTAATTAAGCTATATGCTCATCATCGTATAATTCATGTGTTATTAAATAAAAGTAGACCTTACTATCCTCGTATACCTTCTTAAGGAAATCACAATTAGTCAAATACTTTATATGGCCTTCATGGTCAAATTCTAAGCTCTCGTATCATTAAATAATGTATCACCATTGCAAGATTAAAGAACATAATTGCCATAAGATTCCATAGCCATTTAAGAGCCAAGGAAGAAAGTGAACATAGACGAGACAGGGCTCCTCATGGGCTACCTCACGATCGTGAGGGGCTCCTCACTGTCATGAGCAGCATCCTCACAGTCATAAGCAAGATCATGAGGGGTCATACTTGGCTCCATTTATTGTAAAAGAAGGGCTGGTTTGGTCACGGGTGCTTCCTCATGGTTGTGAGCAACCCGTGAGCAGCCCATGTTAGGCCAAAACTCACTTTTGATTAATGTATATTTTATTATATTTTAGGTAGGTAATTTATGTTAATTTAGAGTTTAATTATATTAATTTATGTTTAGACAGGTTATTTATGTTTATTTTATGTTTATAGGTCATTAATCAAGGTTTGATGTGGATTAGTCTAAGATTTGGAGCATTAGAAGTCGATATTTGAAGATATTATCAACACAGGCAAAGATACGACCATGTGTCTGCCCGTGTAGTGTTCTGGACTAAAAGAGCTTACTAGACACGGTTGATGACATAGCCATGTGCTACGCCGTGTAGTCTTCTAGAGGATTTTGTTACTCTGAACACGGGTCGAGACATGCCTATGTGTCAGGCCGTGTACTTTGCTGCCAAATTTACTTATTTGAGACACGGCTTGAGACATGGCCATGTAAGCGCCCGGATATTGCATATGAGAGAGACACGGGCGTGTATAAATTAAACATGGCCGTGTATGCAGAAGAGTATTCAATTAAATCACGGGAATTGAGGATCCGAAAATGAATTAGTTAATTTTTCTTTTAATAAATTCTTTATTCATGCAAAATTATGTTTATTGAGTTTAATGCTTGTTTGTGTTTGGCCAACATTAACATGATTATAATTGATATTATGCATTGAGAGATGATAGTTTTGATAAAACGATAAACATAAAATTAAGTTAGTTCAGTGTTAGAGATAAATTGAATTGATTTAATTCCATAAGAGCTAAGATTAAACTTTGTGATTTAATTAATTAGGGTTTGTAATTGCAAGGAGAATTGGGTTACATGATCTTGATTAAAGATTGTAAAGTAGGTTAATTAGCCTTGAGAGATATAATTACAACATTAGATAACTCGGAATTTACATGAATAATTGAATTAAGGGAAGGGAATTGGCTAAAAAGTGTGAGATAAATTAATTTCCTATTGGTTATTTTATATTTGGTTAATTGATTTCAAAATTAGGATTTATATTTTCATTTAAGTTTTAATTAGTTATAGTCGAATTGATCAACATATCTGAGAGTTTTAAATAATTAGAGATAGATTTATAGGTGGATAGGTTAAAATCTTTGTGGGAATGATATCTTTATTACTACTTGTCGATTCTGTATACTTGCAGAGTTTTTACCAAATAAGTTTTTGGCGTCGTTACTGGGGATTGCAATCTAACACCATAATTGATTATATTTATTTTAGATTAAAGCAATTATTTCTTTTCTTTTATTTAATCTTATTTTAATCGTAGGTGTATGCATAATACCCGACGATCAGGAAAAGAGAAACTTTCATACGTGCCAGAACTTACTAAGTTTAAGAAATCAAACAGAAAACAGACAAAGGATAAATCAAAGGAAAAAGCATGAAAGATTGAGCCAATCAAGATGGCCGATGATGGGAATAATAATAATAATAACAGGATGGTTGATGCTCATATTGACAATAGGGTCCTTTTGGACACATCTATGCTGGGATTGGGTGGTACTCAACGTAGCATTGCTAGGCCTTCCATCAATTCCAACAACTTCAAGATCAAGCCATCCTTGATTCAGATGATTAAGAATACAGTTCAGTTCTTTGGAATGACTAATGAGGATCCCAATGACTATATTGCTAAGTTTTTAGAGATTTGTAACACCATTAAGATGAATGGTATGACTGAAGATGCATTGAGGCTGTGCTTGTTTCCTTTTTTATTAAAGGACAAGGCAAAGATTTGGTTAAAGATGAAACCGGCTGGTTCATTCACTACATGGGATGATTTAGCAAAGGCTTTCCTTGCTAAGTATTTTCCACTTTCGAAGATGGCTAAGGTTGTAAAGGAGATTACCTCGTTTCAGCAATTTAAACATGAGTCAATGAGCGAGGTATGGGAAAGATTTACTAATTTGCAAAGGATTTTTCAACATCATGAATTGCCTAAAGATGTGATCATTCATACCTTTTACAATGGAGTTACACCGACTACTCATGATTCCATTAATTCTAAGGCTAGTTATTCAATGATGAGAAAGACAGTAGATGAGGCAACATCAATCCTAGAGACTATAACATTTGATAGTTGTTTGTGGCCTGCGGAATGAGCAATTGCACCTAAGGCTGCAGGCAAGATCAAGGTGGATGGTGTGACAGCCCTTCAAGCACAAATTTCTGCACTCTCCAAGCAACTTGGCAACCTTACACACAAAGCCAATGTAGCCTCTACACAATTTCAAGGTGAGCAATGTCATATAATGGGCAATATGGGTGATGAATTTACTTCTTGTAATGCAGGAAATTTTGGAAACAATATCATGGAGTAAGCTATTTATATGGGGAACCAATTTCAAGGGAGGCAAGCCAACAAGCCCTACTCCAATACATATAATCCAGGGTGGCAAAATTACCCAAATTTTTCATGGAGTAACAATAACAATATGGCTGCGCCTAACTTTCCCAACAACAATAATATGGCAAAAAATCAAGGACCTCCAGGATTTCAACAACCACAACAAGATAGATTAGCATCGGTTAAGAACAAATTAGATAAAATTTTGGATGCTATTTCTACCAAAATAATGAACTAAGATGAGAGTCAAAAGAGGATGGAGGCTAAGTTTGATCAAATTGCTAAGAACCATTCCTCTTTAATTCATAACATCAAAGTTTAATTGGGACAGCTTGCCAATACTATAGCAACCCGAGGGTTTGGAAATCTTCTGAGTAATATTGAGACAAATCCAAAAGATGTCAAAGCTATCACTCTATGAAGTGGTAAGGAGCTGAAATCAAAGGATGAAGTGGAAAATGAGGCAACAACTGAAAAGGCTGAAGAAGAAAAGGATCCAAGTACAAAGGAAAAAGAGGCAACTATGGGAAAAGGTGTAGAGACAAATGAAGTAAAGGCGCAAAGTTCATCCCCACCACTTGCACCTAAAATTCCTTTCCCCCATAGGCTGAAAAAATAAAAGGATGGCGAGCAATTTTCTAAATTTCTGGAAATTTTTAAGAAACTTCATATTAACATTCCATTGGCGGAGGCATTAGTGCAAATGCCCAAGTATGCTAAGTCCTTAAAGGAGATCATCACTAATAAGCGTACATGGGATAACAATGAAATAGTGCCATTGGGAAAGATATGTAGCTCGATCATCTCAAGAAAAAATTCCTACCAAATTGAAGGATCCTGGGAGTTTTACAATTCCATGCATTATTGGGACTAATGAGTTTCCACGTTTTTTATATAACTTAGGTGCTAGTATTAATTTGATGCCTTTGTCTATTTTTAGGAAACTTGGATTAGGAGATGTCAAAGCAACCAATATGACATTGAAATTGGTGGATCACTCAATTAAAAGGCCATATGGAGTAGTTGAGGACGTTTTAGTCAAAGTGGACAGGTTTATCTTTCCCGTTGCTTTTATTATTTTAGATTTTGAGGAGGATAGGCAATGTCCATTGATATTAGGTAGACCATTCCTTACTACTGGTAGGGCTTTAATTGATATGCATGAGAGCAAGCTTACACTAAGGGTAGAGGATGAGAGTGTCGAATTTGTTATGTCTAAACTTATGAAATATCCTTTAGATGATGAAGCATGCATGAAAATAGTGTCATTAGATGATTGTGTTGTGCAGGAAAATTTTTCACTCTGTACTAGTGATGATGAAGAGTGGAATGCTATTGACACTAAGGATGAGGATGGCATCACATTCACCAAACCTTAACTTTTAGTTAGAAGTGACAACCCTACACCTCCATCCATTGAAAAACCCCCTAAGCTAGAACTCAAATCATTGCTTAATCATTTGAGATATGCATTCTTATGTGAAAACAACATATTACCCATCATAATATCTAATAAACTGAATGTTGATCAAGAGATGAGGGTGTGTGAGGTAGTGAGGGGGCGAGTTAGAGCATTAGGATGGCATATTTCTGACATAAAGGGAATTAGTCCCTCTATTGTGATGCATAGGTTACATATGGAGGATGGGCATAAACCCATAGCTGAGAGGCAAAGGAGGCTAAACCTAAATATGAAAGAGGTAGTAAAGAAGGAGATAGTGAAATTACTAGATACAGAAATTGTATATCCTATTTTTAATAGTGAGTGGGTTAGCCCAGTGCAATATGTACCAAAGAAGAGTGGAATGACCGTGGTAGAGAATGATGAAGGAGAGCTAATTTCTAAGAGAGTGGTAGATGGTTGGAGAGTGTGTATCGATTATAGGAAGTTAAATAATGCCACTAGGAAGGATCACTTTCCCCTTCCTTTTATTAATCAAATGCTAGAGATAATAGCGGGTCATGCTTATGATTGTTTTCTTGATGGGTACTCGGGCTATAATAAGATTTTCATCTATCCCGAGGGCTAAGAGAAGACCACATTTATATGTCCTTATGGCACATTTGCATATAGACGCATGCCTTTTGGGTTGTGTAATGCACCCGCTACTTTTCAACAATGCATGATGGTAATATTTTCTGACTTAATCAAAAACATTATGGAGGTGTTTATGGATGATTTTTCTATTTTTGGTGGTTCTTTCTTATCTTCAAAAAAAACTCAATACTAACTTAATACTAACTTAGAAAAACTTGAAAATATACTTAACATCACAAACACATTCACAAATGCATGATTCTCAATCAAGTACAAGCTTTCAACATCTATATTCACATTCTAAATCTTCAATAGCATTTCTAACATCAAACTCATTCATAAATGCATGATTCTCAAAGTACACATAGTTAAACACACCATTGGTATCCTCATCACACACTCACATATACATATGCATATATATATATATATACATATACTTACAATCATTACTTCAAATTCTCACAATCATCAAATAGTTGAATAAAAGAATGTACCCTTATGATCACACCAACACTTGTACTCATGTTTCACAATTCATATCTCACATTCACAATATTTCATTTAGTATCCACTTTTACAAATAAAGGATTATATATATCATCATAAATGCACTTATAATCAACACTTCTCAGGTTCACAATTATACTCATATTTTATAGTTCCACATCCCACATCACTTAGTATTGCCAATACAGTATCATTTCACAATGTTGAAGGTCACTTAGCCAATCGATATAATCAACATTTCACATAGTCGATGGTCACGTAGCCAATCGACATCATCAACATTTCACATAGTCGATGGTCACAAAGCCAATTGACATAACTACATTTCACATAGTTAATGGTCACAAAGCCAATCGATATAACCATATTTCATACAATTGATGGTCACAAAGCCAATCGACATAATCACATTTTACATAATCGATGGTCATAAAGCCAATCAATATAATCACATTTCCCATAGTCGATGGTCATAAAGCCAATCGACCTAATGACATTTCACATAGTCGATGGTCACAAAGCGAATTGACATATTTATCACATATTATATCCATATTTACTCACAACCATAGCATCATTTATATCCAATGGACCAAACTCAAGTTCATAATACATACTGTAGCACCCTCCAGGTACCATATACAAGTGTCCAAATGACATCTCAACACGTGGCATAAGAAATATTGAATATATAAAAGATATGCATTTATATAAAACTTTTGTCTATTATACATTGTACTTATATGTACATACATAACTTGATATCAAAATAAATACATAGTTTAAATACAAAATGCTTGAATGTGATGATGATGATGCTTGTGAGGATGGAGATGTCAACACTAAGCCTGCCTTTGACCCACCTAAGCTCATAATGAACTACACTCTAAGCTTCTATCAAGCACGCACCTCAGGCAAGTTTATCTATTATCTGAAAACCACAGTTGCAAAGAAATGAGCTTGCGACTCAATAAATAATGATCAATATAATGAACCAAATAACACTCCTCAAGAACTAATTAAGGAGAAACATAGAATTTAAATACACACCAAGTGTGTATTAATCTAATATACATATAATCGAATCAACCCTATGAATTAAAAACTAATTTAGAATTAAACGATGGTTGAAAAGCATCACCGGGTTGCCCCAGAAGACTGGCACTCGCCAGACCACTGGTGACTGCCAATTATCACCGGGTTCAGGGGACTAATGATCACCAGTGGCCTTACCTGCCAGTACTGACTAGCGATCGCCAATAGCTGGTTTCAGCCACTGTACCAATTTTCACAGAATTACCCCCAATTCACATAACTCTGATTCCCTATCCATATATAACATATATACAATCATTTAATAATAAAACATACACATAATTGTACTCAATTGAACATCACATGAACTATCCACACTAAAACCACATTGTTGGTGCATTCTATGCACCAATTCACATCTCATTTTCAATCCACATTCAACATATATATATATATATATATATATATATATATATATATATATATAATCACAATACAATAATGCATATTTATATAAGTTAGTATCCGACCGAAATTCTCAACACACATCACACACATTTCATACAAAGCTCACTTTTTCTTTTTTATATTTTTCATGTTTATATTTTTATCATAAGTGGCCATTTTTGAGACTCTCTGCCCCGCTCAGTCTCAGAATCTCACACGTTTATATTTATTATATAAATGGCCACATCTGAGACTCTCTGCCCAGCTCAGTCTCAGTTTTATTTTCAGTGGAGACTCTCTACCCAGCTCAGTCTCTACACTTATACATTTTCCTCACATTCCTTACATCATTCATTATGTAAGTATAGCTCACTTTTCTCACAACATATATATATGAAACCATACCACATCAAGTGGATTGCACAACATATATGCTAATGTTCACAATTCAACACAACACACTTTTAAACAATCTTTTTTTTCATATTTCATCAACAATATATATAATACACATATCATTCTTTTCATCACAATGACATACATCAACCAAATATTATCAAACAACTACAATTACATGAACATTATCATATATATGCATTATATTAATAATTACTTACAAAAAGGCTTCAACTCCTTCTTAAAAAAAAGCTTCCCCTATTGAGTAGGGTCTCCTCTTTCTCTATCAGCTCCTAGACACAATCATATAACAATTCCAATAATCAAACATAGCCATTCACCATAATTTCATAAAGTACACCCAAATGATCAAAGTTCAAAATGATTTAAAGATGCACATACAAATCCAATAACCCCTAAATTGCTAATAAAGTTAGAGTTATGTGTCTACTTCCAATTCCAATTAGAATCACTCAATTCGGACATATGTGAAAATAATTATGGATTTTAGAATCCATTCGGATAAAATAGAGCATTCAGCATGAGCACTGAAATATTCGGTCCTAATTGACCCTCCTAGTGTCAAATTCAATCCAAGCTCAAAACATAAAAATTATAGAAAACTCTCTGAAGTTTCCAGGGAGTCCAATTATACTCAAATCAGAGCTTAGTAGCTCAAGATATGGCACGAATAATGGGACTAAAAAATAGAGAGAAAAGACCCGAAATTGTAAAAAACCAATTCAACTACAAACCAAATAAAAACATAAGAAAAGCTTACCAACTTGACTTCAATAGATATAAGACTTCCTAATGCCTCCCAATTGCAAGCTAAAGTAAGATAAAAAGCTCTCCAAAAATCAATCAAACTCACTCTCTTCTTCTTCCTCCCAATTCTCTACACATTCAACACACTAATACACACACACATACACATATATAATTAAATATACACATAAACACTTAAACCATTTTGCCTACAAATTCTTTCCCCAAAGTCTTCTAATGAGTGTGAAATATGCATGTGTTTAGCACTTTATTTTATTGCATATTTAGTTTAGAATTGCATTATTTAGTTAGTTTTTAGTTAATTTAGTTAGTTTTGTTATTTTATTTTAATTTGAGTATTTTTTTTAATAAATAGGTAATTTTTATTTAGTTTTTAGTTGTAGGATGCATTTGAGAAGAGATAGAGATAGGGTTTGAAGATAAGGATAAGATTGAAGCTTAAAGTTGGAAGTCAGTTTCGCACCAGTGCACATGGCCATGCGCACGCCCATGTGCCAGTACATGACCATGTGCTTGCCCATGCCTGAATTGAAGAGGAACCAATCATAGAGCACATGCCCATGTGCCAGTGCACGCCCATGCGCACGCCTATGCCTGATTTCAAGATTTTAGAGTTATTTTAATGTATGGGCATGTCCAATTGTTGTGTACTGTGCATAATAATGTGGTAGCCAATTAAAAGTAGTTTTTCAGCTAAAGTTTGGATAGATAGAAGCTTATCTTTTAAGCCTACATTTAGATAGAGTTTGGAAGTGTTTAAATGACCTTTTTCATTAGGAAACTAGGTCCTTTAAATAGAACCATTTGTTTTTCATTTAGAAAAGGCTAGTTTTTTTAGTTTAGTTCTGGTTTTAGTTTTCTATTCTCTTTGTTCTTCAGAATATATTTTCATTCTATTTTGCTTAGTAGAGGAGATACTTGGCTTGAAGTTAGAAGAGCAAGACTTCCTTACATTATTTGGAAGGGGGTTTTTCTTGTATCTCACTTTTAATTAATAGTATTATGTTCATAATAGTTTTCAATTCTTGTTTGTTTTCTTTTATCTTTAACATGAGTAGCTAGATCTTTTTTAGAGTTCTTATTCTGAATTAATCATGTGCTTATTGTGATTATTGTTAGGTTGCTAGATTTATTTCATTGGTTGTTGTTGAGCTTAATGTCATTTTAGGACTGACCACCCTAGAATTAAATTGACACTATAGGCTTAATCGAGAGATAGGTTCTGTAGGAATAGACAATGACCTATTGATTACTTAGTTAGTTGAGAGACAATTAAGTGAATCAATATTGATTAAAGGTTGTGTTTAAAATTAGAATTAAAAGGCATTAGGTTGGTGAGAGCTGGTAAACTTAGTGTTAATTAATCTCCAATTAATTATAAGTTTATCTGAGAGGAAAATCTATAGTTTCTTGGATTCCTTTAAAATGAATTAGAACTAGTGTAAACCTAATTATATAATCAATCATTTGAGATGGTCTAATTGAGAATAAGAACCCTAGCTTTTAATATTTGTTTGAATTTGCATTTTTACTTTAAGTTGATTTGGTTTTAGTTCTTAAAGAAATCTGAACTCTATTTTGTTGTCTAAACAATCAAATATAGTTAGTATTGCAGTACTCAATCTCCAATCTTTGTGGGGCGATATCTTTATTTACTACTTGATATAATTTTATGCACTTATGGATTTTACATTACATCAAGTTTTTGGCGCCATTTCCGAGGATTGGCAAAGGATTGATATTGTAAGAAAATTATGTTGCTTAATTTAGACGTTATTTTTAATTTTTGTTTTTAATTGTAGTATTACAGGAGTTTATGTTGGTTGGTGCACAATACACGAAGTGCAAGCAAACAAGGACTTGAGTTGATACCACTTGATTTGGAGTTAGAGAAGACAATTCATGAGAAAAAGAAATAAATAATTATATCACGACAATCACCAAGCAAAATTAACTTAGAGAATGACCCACCGAGGTAATAAGTTCTTCAAAATCTTCAGAATGGTCAGAGAACCATGCGAGATTTTATGAGTCCTAATGTGCAAGGTGATCAGACACCAATTGTGAGGCCGGTGGTAGCAGCAAACAACTTTAAAATCAAGCCGGCAATGATTCAAATGATCCAAAATTCACCATTCAATGGGCTACCACACGAGGATCTATTTGGTCATATGTCTAAATTTTTGGAGTATTGTTCTACCTTCAAAATGAATGGAGTACAGCCTGATGCAATCCGGTTAATTCTCTTCCCATTTTCCCTAATGGATAGAGCCAAGAGGTGGTTTACAAGTTTGCCACCCAACTCAATCAACAGTTGGCAAGAGCTTTACACTACCTTTTTCAATAAATACTTACCACCTGCAAAAGTATTGAGGATCAGAAATGAGATTAATTATTTCTTTTAAAGAGATGATGAAACATTCTTTGAGTGTTAGGAAAGATTTAAAGACCTTCAGAAACAGTGTCCACCTCAATTGATTCCTACATGGAATTTAGTGCAATCATTCTACAAAGGAGTCAATCATGCAGTTAGAGTCAACATTGATGCAGCAGCTGAAGGTACTATCATGTCAAAAATACTAAAAGATGCCTTGGATTTCTTTGAAGAAATGGCCAATACATAAAGTTTATGGTCTAATGAAAGGACCATTACAAAGAAATCTAGAGCAATAGAAGTGGACAGCTTAACCATGTTAAATGCAAAGCTTGATGCTCTGACAAAAAGGATGGACAAAGTGGATATGAATGCAGTATCTACATTGTCTTTCTCTTATGAATTATATCAAGGAGGTCATCCTATAATAGAATGTCAAATGATGCAAATAATGTCCACGAAGGGTGTCAAGTATATGAGCAATTTCAAAGGACCTCAAAACCAAGTATATGGTAACACTTACAATCCTAGCTGGAGGAATCATCCAAATCTTTTCTGGAGCAATCAAGAAAATAACCAGTGGCAACCACAAGCACCACCAGGATTTAGAGGGCAGAATGCACAACAACCTCAACCTCAATTTCACTATGACAAAGGTTCATCCTCAACTTCCATAGAAAGTAAGATGGAGAAATTCATGGATGTAATGTCAGCAAAGATGAGTCAACTAGATGAAGCTCAAAAGAGAATGGAGCAAATGATTCGAAATCATTCTTCTTCTATTCACAATTTAGAAGTGCAAATGGGGCAGTTAGAAAATTCCTTATCTACAAGGAATCAAGGTGCATTACCGAGTAATACGGAGAAGAATCCAAAAGAGCAAGTGAAGGCTATCACCTTAAGAAGCGGTACAAAGATCCAAACCCCTAAAGCAATAATGGAGTATGAAGAAAAGAAGAAGGAAAGGGAGAAAGAGCTAGAAAGTGAAAGGATTGAGACATCAGAAGAACCAAAAGTAAAGGTGGAGAATAAAAAGAAGGCAAAGTCACCACCAATTCGACCATATGAACCTCCAGTACCATATCCACAAAGGTTGAAGAAAAATGAGTATGATCAGCAATTTGTAAAGTTCTTAGAAAGATTCAAGACACTCCACATCAACATGCCTTTTGTGGAATATCTTTCTCAGATGCCTAAATATGCAAAGTTCTTGAAGGAGCTGATTTTCAAACAAAAAAAAGTTGCAGGAATGTGAGACAGTTACACTTATAAAGGAGTGCAGTACCATTATCTCTAATAAACTTCCTTTGAAAAGGAAGCAACCAGGGAGTCTTACTATCCTATGTTCTGTAGAAAATTTATCATTTCAAAAAATTTTATATAACTCAGGTGCTTCTATTAATCTTATGCCTTTGTCAATTTACAGGAAATTAGGACTAGAAGAGGCAAAACCTACAAGCATTCGCTTACAACTTGCAGATAGGACAGTAAAGAAACCAGAAGGCATAGTAGAAGATGTACTCGTAAGGGCTGGAAAATTCATCTTTCCAGTGGACTTTGTTATTCTTAATTGTGAAGAAGATGAAGATGTTCCATTGATCCTGAGTATGCCTTTCCTCTACACGGCCAAAGCAATCATTGATGTTTATGATGGTATGTTGACATTAAGAGTAGGTAAGGAGAGTTGTAAGTTCAATATCTATCAAGGTATGAAACATCCTTTTAATAATGATTTGTGCTTTAGAGTTGATATTGTGAATGAATGTGTAAGTGAAGTCCAACGAAGGAGGTTGGTAAATTGTGATGAATTGGAGAATATTGAGAAGTGTATGCAGGTCCAACTTTCCCACAATGAAAAATACCTTAAACACCAAATCTCTTTTTTCCAAATCTAATTACCAAATACTGAACCTACACCACCATTAATTATAAAACCACCGAATGTAGACTTGAAACTTTTACCCCAATATTTAAGGTATGCTTTTCTTAGAGGGAACCACTTATGTCATGCTTACAATACAAATCAGGCATGGCCATGCCAAAATCTAGCATGGTTGTGCCAGATTCTTTTTGCGCCAGGAGAAAAAGAAGTAAAGCAGGTATGCCCATGTGTGATTTTGGCATGGCCGTGTGACCTGCTCTTGCTATGTACACGAATTTTGGACCAATTTTCAAGCAATAAGGACATTGCAAGTTTTAAGTGTGGGGAAGGAAAAATTAAAATTTCAAATGCATCTGACTAGGGGAGTTTTCTTTCCTCTTTATTTTTCTATTTTTATTTTTATTTTGTATTTTGCATTTTCGTTTGTTGTTGCATGAATAAAAGACCTTTCACTTGAGTTTTTGAGCCTATTTGTGCTAAGAGTTAGTATCATTAGTGTGTTTTCCTTGAGTAAGCGTGTTAATCTCCTTTTAATGCTTGGTTTGGATTGCTAAGTTAGAGGAATAACTTGTGATTAAGAATTTTTAAATTTTAATAAACTTAAAACCTACTCCTTTATTGAGTGATTAAAATAGTGTGCTTGATAGTTGAGAAAGGTGTTTGTAAAAATTTAAATATTGCATGTAGTTCACATGTATGTAAGCACTTAATAAAGAATAAATAAGTAAATAAATAAGTTCCTTAAGCGAGATGGAGCATAAAACACATTCGTACATTACTCCAATGCTCTATCAAGGGTATGAGTATCCAAAGAATTTTGTTGAGGTATCCACATTGAGTAATATAGAATTGTAGGGGATGCTACAATAAGGAATTGTAAGGAATAAATTGTATGTCTTTTAAGTATTATTAATAAAAGAACTACTTAAATGCTAGTGTTCCATGCTTACTTTCATTTTTCTTGGTTATTAATTATGCTTTTTCATGAATTCAACGAGGAGAGTTTGCTTTTCACTTGGTAATTTTTATATTCTTAGTTACAAGTTATTGTTTTAATTTTTAGTTTTTAAACTTTGTATTAAGGGGAGAATAGGATGGTTCCACAAGTTGAAAACTACTCATGATGTTGGTTCTTTATATAAATAGGTTATTCACTTATTTTTACTTGAGGACAAGCAAAGGCTCAAGTGTGGGGAAATTTTGATGAGTGTGAAATATGCATGTGTTTAGCACTTTATTTTATTGCATATTTAGTTTAGAATTGCATTGTTTAGT
>CATIWO010548941.1:0-14828 GCA_949673435.1 Macaranga tanarius | reverse complement strand
TAGACATTCCACAAAAGGCATTTGATGTGGAGTGTCTTGAATCTTTCCAAAAACTTTACAAACTGCTGGTCATGCTCTTTTTTCTTTAACCTTTGCGGATATGGTACTGGAGGTTCATAGGGTTGAATTGGTGGTGACTTTGCTTTTTCTTTGTTCTCCTTCTTTACTTCTGGCTCTTTTGGTGTCTCAGCCCTTTCATCATCCTATTCTTTCTCTCATGCATTCTTTTTTTCTTCATACTTCATTATTGCTTTAGGGGTTTGGATCTCTGTACCGCTTCTCAAGGTGATAGCCTTTACTTGCTCTTTTGGATTATTCTCCGTATTGCTCGGTAATGCACCTTGATTCCTTGCTGCTAAGGAATTTGCTAGCTGCCCCATTTGCACTTTTAGATTGTGAATTAAAGAAGAGTGATTTTGGATCATTTGCTCCATCCTCTTTTGAGCTTCATCTTGCTGGCTCATCTTTAATGACATCACATCCATGAATTTCTCTATCTTTCTCTCCATTGAACTTCTAGAGGATGAACTTTTGTCCTAGTGAAATTTAGGTTGAGGTTGAGATTGTTGTGTAGTCTGACCTCCAAATCCTAGTGGTGCTTGAGGTCGCCACTAGTTATTTCCTTGATTGCTCCAGGAAAGATTTGGATGATTCCTCCAACTTGGATTGTAGGTGTTACCATATACTTTGTTTTGAGATCCTTTGAAGTTGCCCACGTAGTTGACACCCTATGTAGTAGACATTCCTTGCATCATTTGACATTCTATGGTAGGATGACCTCCTTGACATAGTTCACATGAGGAAGATAATGTAGACATTGCATTTAAATTCACTTTGTCCATCTTTTTTATTAGAGCATCAAGCTTTGCATTCAACATGGTAAAACTGTCCACTTCTATGGCTCCAGCTTTCTTTGTAATGGTCCTTTCGTTAGACTACAAACTTTGTGTATTTGCCATTTCTTCAAAGAGATCCAAAGCATCTTCTGGTGTCTTTGACATGATAGTACCTCTAGCTGCTGCATTAATGTTGACTCTCACTGCCTGATTGAGTCCCTTGTAGAATGATTGTACTAAATCCCATGCAGGAATCAACTGAGGTGGATACTGTTTCTGAAGGTCTTTGAATCTTTCCCAACACTCGTAGAATGTTTCATCATCTCTTTGAAAGAAAGAGTTAATCTCATTTCTGATCCTCATCACTTTTGCAGGTGGTAAGTATTTGTTGAGAAAGGCGGTGTAAAGCTCTTGCCAAGTGTAGATGGAGTTGGGTGGAAAACTTGTAAACCACCTCTTTACTCTGTCCATTAGGGAAAATGGGAAGAGAATCAACCGGATTGCATCAGGCTGTACTCCATTCATCTTGAAGGTAGAATAATACTCCAAGAATCTAGACATATGACCAAATGGATCCTCATGTGGTAGCCCATTGAATAGTGAATTCTGGATCATTTGGATCATTGCCGGTTTGATTTCAAAGTTGTTTGCTGCTATTGCCAGCCTTATAATTGGTTTCTGATCACCTTGCACATTAGGACTCATAAAATCTCGCATGGTTCTCTGACCATTCTGAGGATTTTGAAGAATTGATTGCCTCAGTGGGTCATTCCTTGCATTATCTCCTAAGTCTATTTTGCTTGGCGATTGTCGAGATATGATTGTTTGTTTCTTTTTCTCTTAAACTGTCTTTCCTAACTCCAAATCAAGTGGTATCAACTCAAGTCCTTGTTTGTTTGCACTTCGTGTGATGTGCATCAAACAACACAAATTCCTGTAATATCATAATTATAACCAAAATTAAAAATAATGTCTAAATCAAGCAACATAATTTTCTTAATAATATCAATCCTTTGACAATTCCCGGCAACAACACCAAAAACTTAATGTGGTTTAAATCCACAAGCGTACAGAATCGTATCAAGTAGCAAATAAAGATATCGTCCCACAGAGATTGTGAATTAAGTATTGCATTACTAACTATGTTCATTTGTTTAGACAACAAAATAGAGTTTAGATTTCTTTAAAAACTAAAACCAAATCAAACTAAAATAAAATTCAAATTCAAATAAATATTAAAAGCTAGGGTTCTTATTCTCAATTGGACCATTTCACAGGATTGATTACCCAACTAAGTCTACACTAGTTCTAATTCATTTTGAAGGGATCTTAGAAACTATAGATTTTCCTCTCAGATAAACCTATAATTAATTGGAGATTAATTAACACTAAGCTTACTGGCTCTCACCAACCTAATGCCTTTTAATTCCAATTTTAAATCACAGCCCTTAACCAATATTAATTTACTTAACTGTCTCTCAACTAACTAAGCAATCAATAGTTCATTGCATATTCCTACAGAACCTATCTCTCGATTAAGCCTATAGTGTCAATTCAATTCTAGGGTGATCAGTCCTAAAATGATATTAAGCATAACAACAACTAATGAATTAGATCTAGCAACCTAACAATAATTATAGTAAGCACATGGTCAATTCAGAATAAGGACCCTAAAAAAGATCTACTACTCATGTTAAAGATAAAAGAAAACAAACAAGAAATGTAAACCAATCTGAATATAATAACTATTAAATAAAAGAGTGATACAAGAAAAATCCCCTTCTGAATGATGTAAGGAAGGCTTGCTCTTCTAACTTCAAGCCAAGTATCTCCTCTGCTAAGCAAAATAAAATGAAAATGTATTCTAAAGAACAAAGAGAATAGAAAACTAAAACTAAAAACTAGCTTTTTGTTTTAAAAAATAAATGGTTCTATTTAAAGGACTTAGTTTCCTAATGAAAAAGGTCATTTAAACTCTCCCAAACTCTATCTAAATATAGGCTTAAAAGATGAGCTTCTATCTATCCAAACTCCAACTGAAAATCCACTTTTGATTGGCTGCCACATCATTATGCAAGGGCACGCAACAATTAGACATGCCCATGCATCAAAATAGCTCTGAAATCTTGGAATTAGGCATGGCCATGCGCATGGGCATGTGACTGGCACATGGGCGTGTGCATAGGCATGTGATCTGTGACTGGTCCTTCTTCAATTCAGGCATGTGAAAGCACATGGGCATGTCACTCCACACATGGGCGTGCGCATGGCCATGTGCCCTGATGTGAAACTAACTTCTAACTTTAAGCTTCAATCTTATCTTTATCTTCAAGCCCTATCTCCATCTCTTCTCAAATGCATCCTACAACCACAAACTAAAAAAAATTACTTGTTTAATACAAAAGAATTTAAATTAAAATAAAATAACAAGACTAACTAAATTAACTAAAAACTAACTAAACAATACAATTCTAAACTAAATATGCAATAAAATAAAGTGCTCAACATATGCATATTTCACACTCATCATTATGGAAGTGCTTTTTCTATCTAATAGACTACCTGCAAAATCCACATCTGAAAAACTAATTAAATCAAAAGATGAACCTCTAGGATACCAAAGTCCTAAATTCAATATGCCAATGAGCTATTTCATAATGCGTCTAATGGAATGTAAATGAGATTCTTTAGGATAAGATTAAAATATAGCACACAAGCATGTATCAAACATAATGTCCAGTCTACTAGAGGTTAAATAAAGAAGGGATCTGATCATACCTCTAAATTTCTTTTCATCAACTAGTTTTCCATTTTCATCCTTTGATAGTTTGGTGGTAGTACTCATTGGTGTTTTGCTAGCTTTAGCTCCTTCCATTCTAAACTTCTTAAGGATGTCTCTTGCATATTTTTCTTAGTTGATAAAGATCCCATCTTTGCATTGCTTGATTTGAAGTCCAAGGAAGAATTTGAGTTCACCCATCATGCTCATGTCAAATTCACCTTGCATAAGCTTAGAAAATTCCTCACACAAGCAATGATTAGTAGCACCAAATATAATATCATCAACATAAATTTGCATAATTAGCAAGTCATTATTGAATTTCTTTGTGAAGAGTATTATGTCAACCTTTCCTCTTAAGAATCCTTTCCCTAATAGGAAATTACTCAACCTTTCATACCAAGCTTTAGGAGCTTGTTTCAATCCATATAATGCCTTGGTCAATTTGAAAACATGGTTTGGAAATTCATGATTTTCAAAACCAGGAGGTTGTTCTACAGAAACCTCCTATTGGATGTAACAATTTAAGAAAGCACTTTTTACATCCATTTGAAATAATTTGAAATCCATATAAGATGCAAATGCAAGTAACATCCTAATGGCCTCTAACCTTGCAACGGGGTCAAAGGTTTCATCATAATCAATGCCTTCTTGTTGATTATAACCTTTGGCCACTAGTCTTGCTTTATTCCTAGTAATGACACATTGTTCATCCAATTTGTTTTTATAAACCTATTTGGTGCCAATAATAGGATAGTTCTTAGGTCTAGGAACTAAGTCTCAAACCTTATTTCTCTCAAATTGATTGAGTTCCTCTTGCATAGCAAGTACCCAATATTCATCTTCTAAAGCCTCATTAATAGACTTTGGCTTAATTTGGGAAATAAAAGAAAGATTAAATAAAGGTTTAAAATAAGATCTAGTAGGTACCCCTTTTGATATATCACCTAAAATTAGATCCTTAGGATGATCCTTCTTATAGTGCCGATCTTTTGGAAGCTCCATCCTTGGTAAGGATGCTTCTTGAACCTCCTCTCTTAATGCTTCCCCTAGCTCCAATGATTTTGATGCACCATTATCTTCCAAGTTTATGTCCATGAAGTTACCTACAAAATCATCAACAGTAACACAATCCTTTCTCATATCAAGTGGGTTAGATTCATCAAATACAATATGCATGGACTCTTTAACTACTAGAGCTCTTTTATTAAAGACTCTATAAGCTTTACTAGAGTTGGAATAACTAAGAAAGATTCTTTCATCCGCTTTAGAATCAAATTTCCCAAGGTTTTCCTTCGTATTTAATATGAAGAATTTACATCCAAATACTCTTAGATATAAAATCTTAGGTTTTTTTTATTGTTCCATAGCTTATAAGAAGTTTTATTTGAATGATGATTTAGCTTGTTTCCCCTTTTGACAAGCATCATACAACTTGTCTTTAATGAACTTGAGTTTGGGTAAACCATCCACAAGTTCATTTTTGCTAAGGTCATCAATCAATTCAAAATTAGGATGTCCTAACCTTCTATGCCATGTCCATGTGTCATAAGAAATAGATATTAAACATTTATATTCCTTGTTGCATACATCATTTAAACCAATAACATATACATTGTCAACTCTTTCACCTTTAAAAATTACTTTGTCATCATTAAGGTTACTAATAAAGTAATTTTTAGGATAGAAAGTGACTTTATTTCCCATGTCACACAATTGACTAATACTAAGCAAGTTATGTTTTAACGCATCAACAAGTAAGACATGATGAATAGAGAGATTTTTTGGGTTACCTATCTTGCCAATTCCCATAATTTTCCCTTTGGCATTGTCTCCAAAGGTGATGCTACCTCCATCTTTTGTTTCAAGAGAGGTTAATTGGTCTTTATCTCCCGTCATGTGTCTTGAACATTCACTATCTAAGTACCATTGACTTTTGCTCTTGGTGAATTTCAAGTATACCTACACAATAAAAAATTATGCATTCTTTTGAACCCAAACCTTAAGTGGTCTAGGTTGGTTAGTCTCATGGTAATCCAAAGGCAATAGTTGTAAATGTAATTTTCTATAATAGCATACATTATTAGTGTGCCCAAGAGTCATGCAATAAAAACATTTTACATTTGCAAATTTATTGAATCTAGGTGCATATGAATTTTTGACATGCATAAATCCTCTATTGGGCACTTTTACTTTAGAGTGTGTGTGAGAGTGTTGTGCATATCTTCTAGAGGGTATGTGAGTTCTTGAATGTACATTAGGTGTGTGCATTTTTATATACATGAAAGTATGCTTAGATTGAGGTCTTTTGGCTTGTACCTTAGACTTTTGAGCCACAAAATGATAATTCTTAAAAGACTTGGCTCTAGATGTGTGAGACTCTTTAGCTATGTTAGCTTGAGTCTTAGAGCTAGTACTTACTAAGAGTGATGATTCAAGTTTAGCTTTAACAAACTTTCTTGGAGTACATGACGATGAGGGAGTATTATGAGTATATCTAAGTCCAAATTTATCACCATGACCTTTTTGTGATACTAGGATATTATCAAGACTTTCCTTTCCTTTGTGAAATTTGGAAATGGAATTCTTTAACTCAAGCATCTCCTTTAAAAGCTTCTCATTCTCTTCTTTGATCTTATCAAGCTTACACTTTAAAGAGCTAGAGGCTTTCAAGTCATTGGAGAGCTGCTCATTTGATGAAATTATTTCAAAATATTTGTTTTTTAAAATCTCAAATTCTTTTAACATTTTTGAAAATTCTTGCTTGTAAAACTTTTTCTTTAAAAGCAAGTTTTTACATTTTAAAATAAGTTTGCTCACAATAGAGCTCTCATTATCATCATCATCATTATTATAATAAGTTCATTATCATGACAACAAGAAGAGTTAGAAGTAAAGGGTACCTCTTTATGTTCAAGAGCCATGAAATATAGATTGGCAACCTCTTAGTTCTCCTCTTCATTTTCCAAATCGGATGAGCCGTACCAAGTGGCTTTGAAGGCCTTCTTCTTTTCTTTAGTTCCTTTGCCCTTGAACTTGAGCTTTGGACACTCACTTCTAGTGTGACCCAGTTTTTTGCATTCATAACAAGTCACTTTCTTGGCCCTATTTCAATCATTCTTCTTATTGTATCTTTTTCTTGAGAAATTTTTCCTTCTCAAGAACTTCTTGAAACTTCTAGTGAGCATAGAAATCTCATTATCTTCCTCACTAGAGTCCACTAGACTTTCCTCTTCACTATATTCTTAGATAGCCTTTAAAGCTATCTTTTTCTTTTTTTCCTCTTTCTCCCCTTTCTCTTCCTCCCTTTGCTTTACGGTAAGCTCATGAGCCAATAACTTTCTAATGAGAATATTGGTGGAGAGCTTTGACAAGTCACGTGCTTCTTCAATGGAGGTTACCCTTGATTCCCAATCTTTATTGGATAGCACTCTCAAGATTTTAGTGTTTAGTTCTTCTTTTGAGTAGTATTTTCCCAATTTTCTCAAAGTGGTGAGAAGGGCATTCAATCTATTCGTCATTTCAGTGATGGATTCTTGAGGCTTCATTTTGAATAGCTCATATTCATATATATAAAGTTCTACCTTTTTGCTCCTTACTTGAACATTTCCTTTATATTGATTCTCAAGAGTCTCCCAAACTTCTTTAGCCGAAATGCAATGTTGCACCTTGCCACCTTCTTCTCTAGACATAGATGCAAGAAGAATGGTCATGGCCTTCTTATTCTTATAGTTGTCTTCCTTTTCATTTTGGCTTCATTTAGCTCTATCCAGAAGAACTTGTGCTTTATCAACCATTTCGGTAGGAAGTCTCCATCCTTGAAGCACCATATCCCAAATCTAAATGGGATCATTATCAAGATACAACTCCATTTTGTACTTCCAACGAGGATAATCATTTCCATCAAAGAAGGGTCTAAGAGATTGAAAGTTTAAAAATTCACTCCCTATGATCTTAATTCTAGCAATGAAGTACCTAGAAATTAAGCTCTGATACCAATTGAAAGGTCCCTAGAGGGGGGGTGAATAGGGCTAATTAAAATTTTTGGTAAGATTGAAGATAGTTATGAGAAGGCTATGAAAAATAAATAATAAAGATTAAGATGAAAGAAAAATAAGAACACAAACACAAGGCACAAATGATTTAAAGAGTTTGGATTCTTAAATAATCCTATGTCTTCACCTAACTTATCCCCAAGTTAGGATTTTGAAACACCATACCAATCTATTAATAAGATTGATTACAACTAAAGATTTTTTCAAGGCTCAACTCAAAACCTTACAATAATTGAGTTTTTCTTAGCTCAACGCAATTCAAAAACCAACACCTAAGTGTTTTAATTGTAAACACTTAAGCCAACACAAGAACTATACCTCACTTCCCTTAATCTTTCACCCAAGAATTTATAAGAAGAGAGATCCTAGTTCTAATCACAAACCCAACTCTCAAAGGTTTAAAACAAATGAAAAAGAATAAGGAGCTAGATGATTTCTTAAGGACAATAATGCTTTAAACAACTCTTGTAATCTTTTTATGTAATGTTGTAACCTTCAAATGATGTTGCAAGCTATGTATTTATAGTTGAACATCAAAAATTAGCTATTAGAAACCATTGACATTGTCCCTAATCTTCTTCAACCTTTATTAAATGAATTTTGGACTTTTTGTAGGAAATAGTGTAACACTTGCCCTTTTAGCATATATATTTATGACGTATGCATTGCATTTTATGCATATTAGATAGTGGCTTTCATTTAAGTTTAAGATTGTGCATGAGTTATAGAGAAGGACTAAATTGTAAGGAAAATTCGAACTAATTTATCATAATAGAAAGTTGTGGGTTATTAGGTAATAATTCCATTTCATTAAGGAGGTAATAAGATATTTTGGTGATATAAACCCATAATTATCTAGATATTTATTATTGTATTTTTATTATGGTTATTTAGGTGATAATTATACATTAAAGGAAGGGGACACCTAATGGGACAAGTGGAAGTATTTGATTGGGTGTGTGTGTTTGTGAATATATGTATATGTATGTGTGAGTTGTAGAGATTTTTGGAGAGGATAGAGAAGAGAGGGTTTTGAGAGATTTTGGGAGAATTGATATTGCCCTACTCATATAGTAAGAGGATTGAGAAACTTTAGGAGGTCTTTTATCAATTTGAGCATCAATTGGTAAGCTATGCTTGCATTTTTGTTGATTTGGAGTTGAGTTTTGAATGTTGCAAATTCAGATTCTATCTCCTCTATTTTCAGGCCTATTGTTTTGACCATAACTTAAGATATAGAGCTCTAATTTGAACATGGTTAGATTCTCTAGAAACTTCAGAGAATTCTCTAAAATGTTTATGTTTTGTACTTAAATTGAATTTGCTATTAAGAGAGTCGAATAAGGCTAGACATTTTATTGCTTATGCTAATGTCTTGTTCTACTCGAATGAAATTAAAAATCCATAATTAATTCTCTACACATGCTAATTATGTGATTTTAGTTGGGAATGAAATTAGACATATATATGTAGAGTTTGTATGAATTTGGTGATTATAGGATGTGTCTATGATTTTTAAGAGCATTATGAATTTTATGCATCAAACATGCTAGCAGTAGTATATAGGTTAGTTTGTGAATTTTCTTGTATGTTGGTTATATGGTGATATCTAGAGTTTTATAACTCTAAATTGAGCAAGGTCAGATGCTTTAGAAACTTCAGAGAGTCGCCTACAACTTTTATGTTTTGACCTTGAGCTGAAATTGCCATTAAGATGGTTTGGCAGGGCTTAACATTTTCTTGCTCTTGCTATCAGCCCTGTTTTGTCCAATTTTAATCAAAAATCCATAATAAATTCCATACATGTCCGAATTGAGTGATTCCAAGTGGAATTGGAAGTAGACTCATATAATAGTTTCAGTATTATTTTTATAGTCATTGGACTTGTGTGTGAATTATTGGAATATATTGAACTTTAAGCATGGAGTCGTACCTAGTTGCATTTAAGTGCAAGTGTCGTGTTGCTTTGTATATTGATGTATGATTATGTGTAGGCATTGACAAGGATAAAGAAGATACCAATCACTAAGAGAAGCTTTGATTTTGAAGGAGTTGAAAGCACTTGAGGTAAGTAGAATTAATATAATGAATAAGATGCAAAGATAAGTAATATTGTTAATTGAATACTTGTTATAAATCCATATTGATAATGAATGAAATGTATGAATTATAATTGTTATCACCTGTGGATGATTGAGAATGAGAAGATGAGTATGTTAGATGAATTAAGAATATTGAGTTATATTTGGTAATGTGATAATATTATGGTATGTTACATGTGCTTAAAATTGGCATACTAAAATGAAGTTGATATATGTGATGGTATTGATTTATGGTTACATATGTGGTTGTATTATAAACTTGAGTTTGATCCATTAAGTATAATGATACTATAATATGAGTAATCGACAATATGAAATGTGATATCAATTGGCTTTGTGACCATCGATTATGAGAAATCTGATATCGATTGGCCTTGTGACCATCGATTATGAGAAATGTAATATCGATTGGCTTTATGACCATCGATTATGAGAAATGTGATATCGATTGGCTTTGTGACTATCGATTATGAGAAATGTTATATTGATTAACTTTGTGACCATCGATTATGAGAAATATGATATCTATTAGCTTTGTGACCATTGATTATGAGAAATGTGATATCGATTATATCGATTGGCTTTGTGACCATCGATTATAAGAAATGTGATATCAATTAGCTTTGTAACCATTGATTATGAGAAATGTGATATCAATTGGCTTTGTGACCATCGCTTATGAGAAATGTGATATCAATTTGTTTTATGACCATCGATTTTGAGAAATGTGATATCAATTGGCTGTGTGACCAAAGATTATGATAAATGTGATATCGATTGGCTTTGTGACCATCGACCATATGAAATATAAAATAATACCATATTGACAACATTAAGTGATGTGGGATGTGAAATTATAAACAAGAGTATAATTAGGAATATGGAAAGTGTTGAGTGTAAGTAATTGTTAATATAATGCTTTTATAAACTGATTCTTTTGTAACTATAGCTATATGACTATGTTGGTTGGTGTATGCCAGATATTGTGGCAAGGATGATATTTTGATATGTTATTTATGAGAATATTGAAATGAGAATGCGATGTGGTGAATTGTGAATGATATTGCATATGTTGAATTGTACAAGCCACTTGATGTGATATGAATAAACATGTGTTATTGCATTGTGTATATGTATAAATAGTAAACGTTGATTTAATGTGTGAAAATGAGTTAGTTGTGTGATAATGTTCATTTATACACACCCATATGTGTGTGTCAGTTTATTATTAATACCATTGAATTGTTAAATGGTTATAGAGTGGTTAGAATGTTTGAATGCATTATCAGGTTGAAGACATGGGTAGAGATACGGGCGTGTCTCAGGCTGTATGTCAAGACACGGTTTAATTGGGATTAAGACATGGGCATATTTCATGTTGCATTTGTAGACAGTAGGGAGTACGGGCTAGAACACGGGCATGTTCATGGCCGTGTTTAAATGTGTATTTTGGGTAGTGTGATACATGGGCAAAGATACAAGAGTGTCTATAACCATATATGTATGTTGGATTTTGAACAGTGAGATACACGGGCAAAGACACGGGCATGTCCTTGGCCGTGTATATATTTGAAATTTTGGGCAGTAAGGTACACGGGTTGAAACAAGGCCGTGTTCCAAGCTGTGTCTCGAGGGTGAATTTTATCCTGTAGACTACACGGGGAGATACACGGCCGTGTAGTCCATATTTTAATTATTTTATTCAATTTATATTAATTAGTTCTTTAGAAGTATTATATGGTTTATTATATTGATAATGCTTATTGAGTCGCAAGCTCATTCCTTTACAATTATGTTTTTTAGGACATAGATAGATTGAGTTGAGGTGGCTATTAATTAGAAAGCTCAGGTGGGTCAGAGGCAAGCCTGGTGTTGACACTTTCATCCTCATTAAAACATGGCATAACATCTTGACATCATGTAATAAAGTCATCAGTATACTTTTAAGTATATATATGTACACATCGAATATGAAAAAATTTCTTATGCCACGTGTTGGTATTATATTATGGACTTGTGTATGCGGTACCTTGAAGGGTGCTACAAATAGGCTGCTCATGATCGTGACCTGACCCTCACGATTGTGAGCCTCAATTTTTTAACCGTTAAAGCTTTGAAATTTTCCCTTTGGAGCTCCTCACGAGTGGCTCACGATTGTGACATGCCACTCAAGATTATAACCACGCCTCTCACGATCATGAGGGCAGATTGTGAGCAGTGCAGGAGATTTTCAACAGTGATCTTCATTTGTCAATTAAAGGGTAGCCCTCCTCACGATTGTGACCATCATGCTTACAATTGTGAGCCTCCGCTTTTACTTAGAAACTTGAATATAATGTCTTTAATTCATTCCATATGTGGTAGGGATCAATTGGAGGAGTTGCAATGAAGTTTAAGGACTTCTATAGTGTTACAATTCACCATTCATAACTTGCTTTATCAAAGCCAATTATCTATCTAATAATCACACTTAAACATAAACATTAGTACAATCAAAATTGCTTATTAAGGTCAAAACAAAGGTTGATTAACTCATGATCATGCAAATGTCTAACAATATATATATAAATCCATGTTAGTTAATACATCAAATTAAGAAAAAATCAAATTAAGTAAGTAAGATATAAACCAAAGTAAATGGCACATTCCAAATGTAAAAGGAACTGAATTCTATAAGATTAAGAATGTGATATATATATATATATATGTTAGTATAGATATGATCTAGGGCCATTATTGTATGTAGACATTGTATATTTATCCCTATGGCAATAAAATATTCATTTAAATTAAAGTTTTTGTTTATTTGAATGTTTACCCTTAGTATAATGTTAAATAAGTTTATTATCAAGAGTTGATAATATGAGTGACAAACTTATTTAGTACATATACTATTAAATGTTCATAGTCATTGGATTAATAT
The DNA here is from genome assembly GCA_949673435.1 of Macaranga tanarius. Lineage (NCBI taxonomy): Eukaryota > Viridiplantae > Streptophyta > Magnoliopsida > Malpighiales > Euphorbiaceae > Macaranga > Macaranga tanarius. The sequence goes on along the minus strand of CATIWO010548941.1, from coordinate 2,133 downwards.
ATGTGTAGTATTAATCCTTAGACTATCACCTTTGTCTATTTTCCTTGATCGGTATGTGATATCGATAGTGGGAGGCAATGAGTCTCATACTACTTGATATGAGATATCAGAATAGATATGTGGATACTCATATGATGAGTGGATCGAACTATGACATAAGATTTGTGATTGCATGGATATTCACATAAGTCAACAATCACAATCTTGGACATAATGGTGCATATGGTCCTTCAATCAGAGGCGACATGGTCATCCACGTATGGTTGGTTAGAGTTTGTTATCGCTTACATACCTATGCTAGCCACGTGTGGGTATATGGCGTATGGTGGCTCTAGTTGGTTATATGTAGGGATGAGTGATCGGCAAAAATAGAATTCATTACCTGGAGTGAACTGGGATAAAATCCTATGCTATCTAAGTTATTCTCGATGAATATGTACCTGGACAGGTCAAACTCGACTTACCCAGAAAGAGTTTCGGTGCTAGAAAAGAATTTCTAGTAGTAGTTGTGTTTTATCAAGATTTGAACTTAAGATAAGGTCATATGATTAAGGCAATTAGAGTTTGACTTATTAGTGTAGTTGGTCCCTATGGCCATTATTGTATATAGACATTGTATATTTATCCCTATGGCAATGAAATATTCATTTAAATTAAGTGTCAAGTTTATTTGAATATTTACCCTTAGTATTATGTTGAATGAGTTTATTATCAAGAGTTGATAATATTAGTGACAAACTCATCACACATTTGGTATATATGTTATAAATTTTTGTAGTCGTTGGATTAATATAAGGGTAGTATTAATCCTTAGACTATTACCTCTGTCTATTTTCCTTGATCGGTATATGATATCGATAGTGAGAGGTAGTGAGTCTCATGCTACTTGATATGAGATATCAGAATAGACATGTGGATACTCATGTGACGGGTGGATCGAACACGTGACATAAGATTTATGATTGCATGGATATTCACTTTAGTCAGCAATCACAATCTTGGACATAATGGTACATATGGTCCTTTGACCTGAGGCGACACGGTCATCCACATATGGTTGGTTAGAGTTTATTACCCCTTATATACTTGTGCTAGCCACACATGTGTATATGGCGTATGGTGGCTCTAGTTGGTTATATGTAAAGATGAGTGATCGACCAAGATGGAATTCATTACCTAGAGTGAACCAGGATAAGATCCTATGCTATCTAAGTTATTCTTGATGAATAAGTACCTGGCCAGGTCAAACTTGACTTACTAAAAAAGAGTTTCGGTGCTAAAAAGAGTTTCTAGTAGAAGTCTTGTTTTATCAATAATTGAACTTAAGAAGGGGTCATATGATTGAGGCAATTATATTTGACTAAACCGTGACTCTAGCCTATATCAGGATCTTGTAATGAAAGGACATTTAGTGCATGGTAATTTTGTTCTATGGTTCTTGTGGATCTACATTAAGCATTCATTTCTATTTGGGTAGTCGTGATATCTATGTTAGAGGTCACTCACAACTTATGGGAACTAAATGTGATTAATTGGGATTTTCACATTTAGGATGGAAATGTGTTTCTATAATATTAAGTATTAATATTATTTCCTATTGCCATTTAGGACTTGCACCTAGTAAGTTACATACACAAGGGTTGCACTTTTGGAGATTAATATTAATTTGATTATTAATCAAAGAGTTTAATTAATTAATTAAATTAATTGAATTGGATTTACGAGTATGCGGGGATCTAACATATCCCGAAATCTAAATTCAAAGATTGGGAATATTAATTTGGACTTGATTTAATATAAGATATTAAGTTTAAGGACTAGATTAATATTTACCTCCAAATGCATTCATAAGATGGGCCATGAGATGGACCATATATATTAATAAAGATGGATCATGAGATGCACTATATATGTTAATAAAGATGGGCCATGAGATGGACCATATATGTTGATAAAGATGGGCCATAAGATGGACCATAAATATTCATCAAGATGGACTTGAAATGGACTTAAGATGGGGCTTTATTTAAAGAGTTTAAATAAGCCCATAAGTTGTCTAGTTTGGTATGGAATGGGCCTTCTCTAAGTCTAGAGAAGCCTATATACCAATAACCTTATCCCATATCCACTAAA
>CATIWO010548795.1:0-16427 GCA_949673435.1 Macaranga tanarius | reverse complement strand
ATTTATTATTTGAGAATAGAAAAATACTCTTTACTGATCTTCTTTTAATAAAGTTGTAAATATATTTTTATTATCCATTCACTGGGTAATTTCCTTTTGAAATTACTCACACTCGCTTTGTTTTAAAATTTTCAGTATAGGTGTTGGATATTTGCTGAGTCAGCAGCAAGAGAGGATAGTGCCGCGGACCTCGATAGTAAGAAGGAAGGATAAGATGAAGATTTTATTTGAATAAGATTAGAAATTGTAAATTTTATTATGTCATTAATAAGATGTAAAAAGATATGTATATTCTTTTATATGGTTTTAGTCACTCTGTCTTTAATTATATCATTAATGGAGTAATTAGTGGTGAGAGTGTTACAGAGATAGTATATGAGTTCTAATTTAAATGAGACCATTTCGGTTTCCGTTAAGAGCAAGAACAAAAACAACAACTACATGAGGCTCATTCTTCGCGATGTCAAGAAACATGAGGCTCTCTCTTCTCACTTATCCAAATGGGTCGCCCACACCTCTTTAATGCCCACCTATCACAATCTCAAAGCATCAGTGAGTAGTAGCAAGTTAGCAACAACAACTTTGATCTTCCCCCAATTATCATATATTTCTATTTTTGCTTGTTTTCATGAAATTCGATTGATTCTTATTAGTTTTTTAACGAAGCAGCTAAGCCAGTACCAGGGTAGACCAAAAAATTCAGCTCTCTGTCGAGGCCTCGCTATAAATATTAAGTGCACACAGAGCTAAATTTTTCGCTGTCTTGGCAGAGAAAGAGGCAGTATACCTTTGAGCAGATGTTGGACCCAGCAGTCCCCGATTGGCCCCTTGAAGAGGCCAGGTGCTTTGCAAGGCTAGCACTTAAGTGCGCAGAGTTAAGACGGAAAGACAGACGTGACCTAACTGTTATTTTGCCAGAACTACACAGATTGAGAGCCATTGTTGAAGAAACCATGAATCTCGGCTTGCCTGCTTCCAGTCCGTCCTACTCCCCTACACCTACCCAAATTTCTGTATAGCTAGTAAGTGTTTCGTATATATATATAAACAAAACTTATTATTGTTCTGATGATTAATTTGTTCTTTTTCTTTTCATGACAGTCTGATGGAAGCTCAAGAAGATCTTCTTCCATTTATTTCCTTCTTCTCCTTCTATCCCAGCATGCATTGATGTGACGTGGTATTGTTTTTGGTTTCTTCTACTTGTCCCTGTTATAAAATTAGCAGCCAAACCTCACTCGCTCTTCATACAACAAACATAAGATATTGTGTATATTTAATTACCAAATTCAAAAGGCAGTATTTGAATTGGCATGTATATTTATAACTTTGAAGGGTTATCTTTAATGTAGATATAGTTGTGTTGTTATATGCACAAATTAATGTATTGTTTAATTGTACATTTGGAATATTATGCATAGTTTTTTTTTTAGGATATTTCATAGCTTTATTGAATGAGTGAATTTGGCAAATATATTGAGTAGATGAAGAAGATGGTAAAAATTGAAGAAAATGAAGTTTTTGGGTTTTAATTGATATTTTTAAAATAAAAAAATACTGTTTAATACCACAAGTTAACGGCAGTTAACGGAAGCTACAGTAATTATTAAATGAGGGGCTCAAAAATATTATTTTTAAAATTTGTGTGCCTAATTGAGATGCAAAAAATATAAAGGGCCAATGTGCTCCTCGGCACAAATGTTAGGGGCTAAAATGTACCTTTTCCCTAACTCAAAATTAGCATTTCATAATCTCTTTGGCTCAGAGTTCTATTTTTTTTGGTAGTTTCAACTTTATCCGTCGTCAGACTCATAATTACTCCAAGATTTATACCCATAAATTGCAATTTGTACTAATTTATTGAAAATTTTTTAATATCTATATAAAATTTTAATTGTAAAAAATGTTTCTGTGAATTAAGAAAATTTTATTAAAAGTTAATGATGAAAATTTTAAAAAAATTCGATCCGTAGGCTCTCCGATGCTTAAGTTAGAGAGAATTATTCAAAATGTTTAATAATGAGAAATATGAGCCTATATATAGGCATAAGAGGGATATATCTAGTCCTATTCTGATCAGTGTTATGCAAGAATCCTTATCCTTCATTGGTTAAATAACTTTAACATTATCATATAATCCCAAATGGACATTAAGTCCTCTATCGAACTTAATATTAGGGGTTTGGGCTCATATAGGCCTTCTAGAACTATCAAAAGTCCCCGCCAATAGTATCGAATATTTATGTTCGAGAGAGCTATTATTTGGCAAAGGTAATAGCACCTGTTATTCCAAAGTCGTGATTCTTTTTACTTTATAATTTGCAAGTGAATGCCCTTCGTTGAGAAGGTCACTTATTCAAAAGCATCAGAGATTCGAACCTTGAGGGGTTCGTATGTTATAAACCTTGAGAGGTTCGTATGTTTTAAACCTTGAGAGGTTCGTAAGTTTTGAACCTTGAGAGGTTCGTATGTTTTGAACTTTGAGAAGTTCGTAAGTTTTGACCTCCAGAGGTTTGTTAGCTGTGAACCTTGAAAGGTTCGTAAATTTTGACCTCAAGAGGTTCATTTTTACTTTTTAAATAAATTAGGCTGCCACGTATTTGTATAACTGTTCAAGTCTCCTCATTTTTCGAGGCGTTGTTTCATTTTTACCGTTCCTTGAATACCCTTCTTATTGGTGAAATACTGGTATTGTAATCGTCAAGGGTATGTGAGGGATAGTAAAATTATCCTCTCTTTATAAAGCTTTCTTCAAGTCATTTTCATTTTCACAACTTTTCTTCCAAGTTTCTCTCTCTACAGCTCTGCCTTCTCTCTATATTTTTCAGGCGATTCTGCATTCTTACTTTCGAAGCTTCAAAGGTCACTTCCTTCAATCTTCTCTTTTTCCTTTATTTTTTTTAAAATAATTTGTTAAATGGCACCTAGGTTACCATTAGATCCTTCTGAGTTCCCTCCAAAACTTCCTAAGGAAGTTATTTAAAAGTGTAAGAAGAAATATAATCTTCCTACGAAATATAAATTTTTTCAAGCAACTTCCCATGTTAGGGCTCATCACAACCCTAATAAAGATGGGAAAAGGAATAAAATAGTTATTTATATAGATCAATTAGAAGGGGGTCTTCGCTTTCCTTTAGATCCTTTCTTGAAACTATTCTTTCGTGCATATAATCTTGCTCCAGGTCCAATACACCCGAACAGATATAGGTTTTTTACTGCTTTTTGTGAACTTGTTCGTTCGCACGGACGTGAACCTACAGTTCAAATACATAGGTATATTTTCTCTTTGATAAAAAAGAAAGGTGATCTTACATATTCCATGTCTAGTATTCCTGATTTTGGTTTGTTCAAAAAATTATCTGACATTAGTCGAGACTGGAGAAATAAATTTTTCTTCATTGAGCACGCAACTAATTTCCAACAAGTGCCGGTGATATGGGCAAACGAACCCTAAACAGTTAGACGATCGTCAGAATTCATAGAGGACAACGATCTAATACTTCTTGCAGAGCTTCACTCTCGGTGTTCCGCTTTGGAGCCCTCTACCAATGTTTATGTTGAAAAATTTATGTATAGACACGAGCATCCAACTGATGCTGGTGTTTATAATATTATAAGTGGAGTTCCGAAATCCGGAGGTATCTTTCTATCTCTTTTCTTTTCTATTATATAGATGGTTGATCTTCTTGATGATTTCATAGAAGATATTGTCGATATTATAGATGAAACTCCTAAACTCCCTGCCAACCAGTTATTCAACCTCTCAGCGTTGAGGATTATGGGGTTCAGCTCTCTCCCCCTACTCATGTAGAAGTCAAAACTATAAACAAATAAAAGGGGAAATGAACGAGGGGTTCGGAAGGCACCTACGAGCCCGACACTGATGAGGGAGATATTCAATTCAAACACCCGAGATTAGAGGCTTGTCCCAATCCGGTGCCTTGGATAGAGAAGAGGATTGGAGATCCGACTATCTTCAATCTACTGGTTCGAGGTCATCTTTTGGAATGCCATTGCTTGAAGAAGGATATGCTTCGGTGGGAGGCTACCGATGAGAATGACCTTAAGAGTCAAGTGGTTTTAAGTATGATGGAGGTTTTTCCCTTAATAACTGCTCTCATATTTCAATTATTTCAATCATAATTTTAATGCCTCTAAACTTAACAGGATATTCAAGGAGTATTGCGAATGGATGACATTCGTTATATTCATAAGAGCAAACGTAGCCTTTCAGACTAAAAGATCAATTAACTCACTATGGAGCATGAAAACGATCTTCAAAAAGCAAAAGAGATTTTTGATAATGTATGAGCCGAATGAGATAGTACTCTGATAAGCTTGGAGATCGAGAAGAAAGAGAATGTGGATCTCCAAAGTTCTATTTTTCGGTTGAGTTCAACCGTCACTGAGCAAGATAAAATAATTGATGCTTATAAAGAAGAAGTTCATCAATTGAAAGAGGCCCATTTGAATGACAAAAAGAGCTTTCAAGGTCTCACTGCTGATTTTGTACAATCCATAAAATTAGAGTGCCAACGAATGTTATCCTTGCAGCGATCTGATATTAATTTTTCACCTATTCACAAGATCTCTCTCTGAGATTTAAGTGAAGTAATTCAAAAGGAAAAGGCAGTGATTACTGCATGGGAGAGTCATTCGTCTGTTCATACTGAGATGGTCAACCCTAATACAAAAAGTCCTACTACTACCAAAGTTACGAAGGGTCCTAGCGGTGCTGTGCCTTCTAAAGATTAACTTCTGTAAACTTTTTAGTTTCTCGTCCTTCAAGGGTAATTTTGTACTGAACTTTTTGAATCAGATAATGAAAAATCTACTTTTGGCTTCTGCTATTTACTTGTATATTTGAAACTCTATGGTTTGAAAATATTATTTCAAGTATAGGCTTACTTATTTTTAATATACGAACCACTATTCATTTTGTTTGTGTGCATTAGATATTCTTCTTGTTACTGTATAAGTGTCGTAACTTATTTGAATTGTGTATGAATTCATCTTTTATTCATTCGAGTATTATGCTTGTTTTATTTGCAAGTATAGGAACTCATCTTTTTTATTTCTACGAGTGTTATAATTCTTTTTATTTGCGAGTGAAGGGACTCGTCTTTTATTTGTACAAGTGTCATAACTCATTTTATTTACGAGTGTAGGGACTTGTCTTTTATTTGTGTGAGTGTTGTTACTCGATTTATTTGTGATTGTAGGGACTCATCTTTTATTTGTACAAGTGTTGTTACTCGATTTATTTGCGAGTGTAGAGACTCGTCTTTCGTTATTCATTTTCAGTAATTAAAATTCTATTATTTTATTGTAAATGATTACAGGTTTGTCAAATTTTCATAATTCGATCATTATGGATACTTACTAGTAGTATTTCCGTAAGCTCTCCACATTCCAATATCTTAGGATGGTATTTTCCTTTGAGTCTCCAAGTCTGTATACCCCTTTGTCGGTTGCTTCGATGACTTGGTATGGTCCTTCCCAGTTGGGCTCTAATTTTTCAGTTCCTGCATTGCCTTTTCCTATTTATGCTTTTTGTAGGACCAAGTCTCCTACATTGAAAGTCTTCGATCAGACCCTTTTATTGTAATAGCAAGCGACTTGTTGTCGTCTGGCCTCTACTATAACTGCAGCTTGTTCTCTTCTTTCTTCGAGTATATCTAAGGATATTTTGCAATCGTTTGCATTCTCTGTTTCATTTAGGTCTTTGTAGACCCTATATGAAAAAGACAGGTCTATCTCGACTGGTATTACCGCATCCATCTCGTAAGCTAATCGAAAGGGTGAATCTCCTATTGCACTCCTTGGAGTAGTGCGATATGTCCATATGATGTTGTATAATTCATCTGCCCAGTCTCCTTTTTTGTCATCAAGACACTTTTTAATACCATATAATATAGTTCGATTGGTTACCTCTATTTGTCCGTTGATCTGTGGATGAGCTACAGAGGTAAACTATAGCTTTATTTTGAGTTCGGAATATAATTATTTGAACTTTGAATTGTCGAACTGTTTCCCATTATCTGTAATGAGTGTATATGGGATTCTGAATCTGCATATTACTTCTTTCTAAAAAAAGCTACGAATCTTTGATTCGGTTATTGTTGAGACTGCTTCAACTTTTATCCACTTTGTGAAGTGATCGATTGTAACAATAATGAATTTTTTCTGTCCCGGAGCTATTGGGAAAGGTCCGACAAAGTCCATTCTCCAAATGGCAAAAGGTCATGGGCTTCCAATGGGGTTTTGTAAATGAGCCGGTGCATGTGTCAACTATGAGTATTTCTGACATTTTTCACAGTTTTATGCTAATTTTTGTGCATCTTGTGATATTGTGGGCCAATAATAGCCTTGTAGAAGGGCTTTCTTGACCAGTGTGGCTTGAGCTTCATGGGCTCCACAGATAGCTTCGTGTATTTCTCTGAGGATATAGTTTCCTTCTTCTGGTGAAATACACTTGCTCCAAGGATGGCTAAATGATGTTCGGTATAAATTTCCTTTCCAGAATGAGTATTGAGCAGCTTTTATTCAAATTTTCTTTACTTGATTTCTATCATCAAGTAGTTTTCCTGTCTCTAGGTATTCAGTAATAGGTTTGATCCACTCGGCTATTTCACAAGTGGTTAAGATTTCATTTTCCTCCGTCGAGGGCTTAACGATTTCTTTTTTAAGGCAGAGGTTCTGGAATATAGGTTCATTTTCCGCTGCAGATTTGACTATAATATCAGCTTTATTTTCAACTCTTGGGATATGGACTAAGGTCCACTATGTGCCATTTTCTTCTATCCTTCGTAGGAGTGCATGAACTTTATTTGAATATTTAATCATATTCAGATCTTTTATTTTATAGGTTCCTTTAAGCTGATTCACTACAAGTTGAGAATCGCAGAGTATTTGGACACTTTTCGCTCGTACCTTATTTTCCAGTTTTAACCCTGTGATCAAGACTTTGTATTTTGCCGTATTATTTATAGCACCACAAGCTATTCTGACAGCATATTTAATTTTTATTTTCTCGGATCCTATCAAAATTATTCATGCGCCCGATCCTTGTCTTCTCGATGTCCTATCAATATACATTTGCCACAGGGTCTTTTCATTGCTGAACCCCTCAGTTTCTATCATTTCTTGTATGAAATTAGATACCGTTTGTGCTTTTATTGCTATTCGGGGTTCATATGTTATATCAGCTCCCCCAGTTGTACTGACCAATAGACTATTCTTCCGGATGTTTCTGGCCTTTGTAAGATCTTTTTCAGGAGTTGATTTATTCGTACCACTATTTTATGAGTTTAGAAATAGTGGTGGAGCTTCCTTGTTGTGTGTACTAGAGCCAGTGCTAGTTTATCCATCTTTAGATAGCGGATTTCTGATCTTCTAAGGACCTTGCTCACGTAGTAGATGGGGTTTTATTCTCCTTTATCTTCTCGGATTAGTACCGATGCTAGGGATTCATTTTCCACTAAAGGTATAATATTTCTCCTGGAGTTAGTTTGCTCAATAGAGGAGGAGATATCAAGAACTTTTTGATATCTTCGAATGCCATTTGACAGTCAGCATTCCATTCGAATTTCTTGATATTCTTTATTGCCCGAAAGAAGGGAAGGCATTTTCTTGCTGAACATGACATGAATCTTCCTAATGACATGATTCATCCGTTTAGTTTCTGTAATTCGTTCAGTGTTATTGGAGGCTTCATATTGATGATTGCTTCCATCTTTTTCGGATTAGCCTCGATTCCTCTTTGTAAAATCATGAACCCAAGGAATGTTTCTGCTTTTACCCCAAAGACATATTTATCGGGGTTAAGTTTGACCTTGTATTCATCGAGCTTTTTTAGGACCTGTTCTAAGTTTATAGAATGGTCTTCGTCTGTTCGGCTTTTGACAATTAGGTCGTCCACATATACCTCAATTGTTTTGCCAATGTCTTCCTTGAATATGAAGTTTATGAACCTTTAGTATATGGCTTCTGCGTTTTTTAGTCCAAAGGGCATTACATTGTAACAATATAACCCTTGATGAGTTATGAAGGATATTTTTTCTTGATCCTCTTCCTTCATTGGAATCTGATGGTATCCTTGTGCAGCATCAACGAAGCTATACATTCCATGACAAGCAGTTGAATCAACTACCTGGTCAATAGTTAGTAAAGGATAACTATCCTTTGGGCATGCTTTATTCAGATCTGTGTAGTCCACACACATCCGATACTTTCCATTTGACTTTTGGATAAGTACCACATTCGCTAGCCATTCGGAATATGTGACTTCTTGTACAAATCCTGCTTCCAGCAGCTTTGCAGTTTTAGATGTAATAATCTTTTACCTTTCTAGTGCAAAGTTCTGCTTCTTCTGTATTATTGGCTTAATAGTGGGATCGGTGTTCAGGCTATGAGCCACTACTGTTGAGTCAATCCCCACTATTTTTATGCTTGTATGGCAAAAGTGCCCGGGTGATTTTGCAGCACTCGTTCTATCTTCTCCTTTACTTGTTCAGGTATTTCTCCGCCAATTTTTATAATTTTGGCATTCATAAGTTTTATTTCTTTCAACTCTTCCACCGGTTCTAGCTTTATACCTTGTTAGTCGATTTTCATATTGGATTCAATCGGAAAGGCTTCTAATTCATTTTTGGTGGCTAGCTGATAGCACTGTTTAACGATTTCTTAATCTTCCTTGATCGTAATGACTTGTCCTGGAATATGAATTTTCATTATCAAGTACCTGATACTTGTTACTGCATTAGTTTACTATAAGATTGGCCTTCCGATAACTCCGTTATAGGCTAATCTAGTGTCGACAATATTGAACAAGAATTTTATTATAAGATGTTCTTGGGAATCACAATCTCTCAATTCTATGTCTAATTCAACACTTCCTAATTATTTAATAGTTCCTCCGTAAAAGCTAGTTATTAGATTTGTGATGGGTTTCAGTTCTACGGATGAGCCTCCCATCGCTCGGAAGGCTTCCCAAGTAAGTACATTAATTGCACTTTCATCATCTACAAGCATCCTTTTAACCAAGTAATTTTTTATGTGGGTGTTGATGACTAATGTGTCATTATGAAGTTGCTTGACATATAGTCCGTCCTTTGGGGTGATTGTGATTGTTGACATAGATGAACTGGCTCATGCCGTGTACACCTCTCTCTGTGACCTTTTCCTCCCTCCTGATGAGGACTCGCCACCTATGATCATGTTTATGACTCCTGATACGTCTTTTTGAGTCTTCTTCGAATCCTCCTGATGTTCAAAATGAGTGTCTGAACTTCATGTTCATATTGGGAAATATTCAGTAAATTTTTTTAAAGAGCCTACTTTTACCAGTCGTTCAATCTCAATTTTAAGATCACGACATTTGTCTGTATCATGACCATGATCTCGATGATATCTGCAATATCAGTTTTTATCTTTTGTTCTGATATAAAGCGGATTGAACCTCCGCGGAGTTAGTATGTCTATACTATTCTGCTTAATCCACATTAGAATTTATGATCTAGGAGCATTGAGAGAAGCGTATCTCCTATAATCATTCCTCTATTTATTAGAACTGTACTCCTTTTTCGATTATGTTTTCTCATCTTTCCTTCTTGGTCCTCTCTCCTCACCATCTTTTTTCCATATATCTCTTCTATCTTCATCCAAGTCAATCAACTTGGTTGTAATATCCATTGCTTCCAAAAAAGTTTGGGGCTTCTTTGTCATTATTTTATCTCTGAGCTTCCCTATCTTAGTTCCATATTTCAATGCATCTATGGCTGCTTCATTGCTTAAGTGCTCTATTTGTATAGCAATTTTGTTAAACCTATCGAGATAACTTTGTTAAGTGCTCTATTTGTATAGCAATTTTGTTAAACCTATCGAGATAACTTTGTAGTGTCTCGTTATCATCTTGCTTATAGAGTCGTAAGTCATTAATACTCTTTTTTGGAGGAATGTTGGTTATGAACTAAACTCTGAATTGTTCTATCAGTTCTTCAAAGGTGGCTATAGAATTTTTTGGCAATATATGAAACTATCTCTGAGCGGTATTCGTCAGAGTTGTAGGGAATACTCGGCACATAATCGCATCGTTAACGTTCTGCAATATCATCTTCGTGAGGCATATAGAAATATGAGCTACGGGGTCACCGGTTCCATCATATTGATCCAAAGGCGGAACCTTGAACTTCGAAGGTATTAAAGTTGCCATTATGCTGTGAACAAATGGAGTGCTCCCATCTAGTATACATTCCTCTATTTCATCAGGTCTAGTGCGAACCTCATGTATTACTTCCCGAACTGTCGATTGAAGTGTGTCTTATCCCTCTTTGGAAAGTTGGATTCTGATTCCTGTTCTGAATTGGATTCCTGTCTTTTGTTTCTGTTTTCCCGCAATTCTTCTCATTAATTGTGAAGTGGCAATAGATCATCTTGTGGAGCAATGATGGTTGCCCCTATAGCTGGAACAGATGCAGGAGTAGATATTCCTGTAACAGGTACGTCAGCTGTTGCTCCTTGCGTGAAGTATAATAATTGTTGTTGCACGAACTGAAGCTGAGCGTTGAGACTATCAATTATTTGTTCTCTATATAACGGTGGTAAATTCAATGGAATGGGAGCCTGACTTGTTCCAGTCACATTTGGTGGAGTTGAATATTCTGGTAGATTTAAAAAAAGAATAGTTGGAACAGATCTGGACATATGTTGGAAAGGAGCGTAATATGGTGGAGATACTCCATAGGTTAATCCTGGTTGAGAGGTAGTGGTTGCCAAGTGTAATGATTCTGACCCAAGAAATTGTGAATAATCGCCTTGGAAAGTCGTTGGAATTGCTTGAGTGACAACCAACGTACTGGTAGATGCTCCACCTTGATCAGGTGGAGGATCCGAGGTGTTTGCCATGAATCAATGCAGGAAACTTTGATGAGTGTGATCTGAAAAATAAAGAATTGTTCCCACAGACAACGCCAATTGATGAATGTCGAACTCCTCTCCTGTACCTACAAGCACAAAGAAAACTAGATGAACCTAGGATCTTCGATTCATAGGCTCTCCGATACTTGAGTTAGAGAGAATTATTCAAGATGTTTAATAATGAGAAATATGAGCCTATTTAAGGCATAAGAGGAACATACCTAGTCCTATTCTGATTAGTGTTATGCAAGAATCCTTATCCTTCATTGGTTAAATAACTTTAACCTTATCATATAATCCCATATGGACATTAAATCCTCTATCGGACTTAATATTAGGGGTTTGGGCTCATATAGACCTTCTAGAACTATCAGTTAATATGTGATATTTTTTTTTATGATCTATTAATGTAATGAAAAAAAGGTCCTAACATACAAATCCATGTAAAGTAAAAATTTGCCTTAAAAAATTACCACATTGATGTCTATAGCAAATAATATAATGCAATGCTTTTATATAAAGAATATCAAATTAAAAGGATCATATGGTAAAAATCTAGTTATACAATTATAATTGTATTCAAATAAATGAATAACTAAAATAATAAAATTAAGAATATGTAACATAAGAACCACATAAGTGAAGAAATCCTAACCACTTCTTTTCTCTTTTTATTTTTTTATTTTTTATTTTTTTTTAATTTTTATTATCATAGATTTTGATTTCTCTTCAAAAATTTTATCTTGGCCACCGACGATCATCTATTAGATCGGCGGTGATCCTTCCTATTTCTATTTTTTTTTTAATTATTGAATCTAACTTCTTCAAGTTATTGCCCTTAATGGACTTTTACAGTTTTCTTTTATAAAATTTGGATATCTCCTTATTATGAATTTCTTATTAGTATTTCTCCAATTAGACTCATTCAAAAATTAGAAAGTCAATTTATAGTTGAATAAAGTCATTGAGTAGAGTGTATAAATCACCAAGTTACAGATACAATTGAAAAATAACAACAAAAATTTTTATAATTTTAGTAAAATTTTATTTTGGATATCTTTATTATATTTTTTAATTATTTTTTCATTAAAATGTACTTTTAATTTCAATAAATAAAAGATTCATCTTTTTATCTAAAAAAAGATAAAATTAGTCAAATGAATGTTGAATTTTTATTCAATTTCAACGTAGTAAAAACATAAAATTCAATAAATTGATATTAATAGTATATTATAATCTAAAATATTTAATCCAATTTTCATTTTTTCAATTGTAATAGAATTGAAGTATAAATAAATTTCATACAAGTATTAATCTTTGAATAAATAGCAATAAAATTACAGTTAAGATAATATAAAATTATAAGCATTATTGTTTAGTTAATAAGTTCGCTATAAAATTTATTTGTCATATTATTAATTAAAAGTCAATAAATAAGAACATAACAAATAGCAATTACCAAGTTACGTTGTGAATTTCAAATTATAAAATTGTATTTTGCTTCCGATGATAATAATGTATATCAAGACATTTTTATATATATTTATATTTCTTACTATACTTATGTATGAAGATACAATTTTTTTTCTTTTTAAAAAATAGAAAATGAAGTGTGTATATATATATATATATATATTATGTGGTAAAAGGGGTGGGCTGGAGCCTGGAGGAGCGAATTGCGGCAAATGAACAATGTGTGCGTAGTGAACAGTGTTTTGGAGTTTAATCACGTGCAAACAATGACAATAAAATATGTGATTACTGTAGCAGCAGCTTTTTTTTTTTTTAAAATTAATTAAATGATAAAGAAAATGTATATATATACACCCATTATTATTCTTATTCTTATTCTTATTTTATTTGTTTTTATGGACGTGGCAGGTTGATGTGGTTGAGCTGTCATTATCAAAGGACGTGTTGCTGGCAGGCAGTGGCATTATCATATATAAATAATATAATTATTGGCATTAAATAATAATATTGCGAATTGCTGCTATAGATCTCTATATCTATCTCTCTATGCCTTTTTATATGACAAAAGAAAAAAGATGAATGATAGAAAGTAAATAGTTTCATGATGACCGTAGGCGGCGGGATTCAGCGCGCGTCCAAGTGTTCGGCGACCACGGCACTGTGCGGGCTCAGGGCCTACTAGGAGTACAACGTTGGGCCTTTTTAAAGAGCTTTGGTTGGAGAATGGAGTCGCCACCCCGATAAAATCCGGGACACACTTTACAGCAACTGGATTCCACGGAGGAAGCCCAGCAGCCGCCCTCAGAGATTGGGTTCGGAAACTGGGTATGGGCTTTTAGCGGCCCACCCGACCTTGCGATCGGCCTCCGTTTATGTTTTATGTTTTATTATTTTTAATTATTTAATTATTTATTAAATTACCTGTAAATGGCTATTTTAATTCAAATAATTATCAAATTTTACAATTTAGTCCAAATTTAATTAATTAATCCAACTTACATGCAATTCTATGTCTAACATCCACTCACAACAATCAATCAAATAAATAATAATAAGATAGAAATAAAGCATACAAAGAAATGGAGGGAGGAGAAGAGATTACAAATCCCACAATTAAGAATAATTAAATAAAATAATAAATCCTAAAAATTCTAAAATAATGGAAAATGTCCATTATTGTTGTTCCAGCACCATATTTAGAGATTCAATAGTCTCCAGATACCATCAGAACTCTACAAAAGCAACTCGAGAATTAAATAATAAAAAATAAATTATTTAAGTTCTCTGCGGGATAGAGGCAGCGCCTCTTCTGGTACAGAGGCGTCGCCTCTGTGAATGAATAAAGAGGCGGCACCTCTTTAAAGAGGCATCATCTCTGTCTCTGCAGAAAATATACAGCAAAAAATAAAACGAATTAAACAAGCATAAGAAAGGGTCCAGATATTACCAATTATAGTCACAAAGTCAGTATGACTTCAACACATATTCAAATAAACATAAACTATGATTCTAAAATAATAAAAAATTAGAATGAATGAATTTTTAAACAAAAGCTAAAAAAAATGAAAATTTACCTGGAAATCGAATTTGGAATTGATTTGGCCCTCAGAAATGGTGTTTGAATGAGCTTCCTTACTCCTGGACTCCAAATTCTTTCCTCTTTCTCTAATTCTGTTCCCAATTCTCTTTTTTTCTTTAGTTAAAGTTGCTAACCCATTTTTCTTTTTTTTTCTCTGGTTTTTATAAAGGTTTTCTACCTCTAAAGTTGCCCTAGACCTTGCACCTCCTCTCCCATGAATGTGGGAGAGGAGTTACAAAACGTGGGGGAGTCCTACGTTCTGTCATTAATGCCCATTAATATTTTTCTTAGCTCAGACACGAAGTGGCACCGCCTCTTCATCATAGAGGTGGTGCCTCTGTGGCTAGAGGTCTTAGGGGAGGCAACCTATATTCTCAAAATTCGAGTCTATAGAGATAGATCGAAGAGAATAATAGGATTATCCCAAAGTCTTTACTTGGATCAAGTGTTGAGGTGGTTCAACATACTGCATTCCAAGAGGGGATTGTTACCATTTAGGCATGGTATCGACCTATCCAAGATGATGTCTCCCAAAACATCTGAGGGATTGGTGGATATGGAATTGCCTATGCTGTTAGTGTGACTAGCAGGTTTCAATCCAATCCAGGTTCGGAACACTAGATAGAAGTTAAGGAAATCTTTAAGTACTTGAGAAGCACTAAAGATTTGGTCTTAACTTATGGAGAAGGTGATTTACAGCTAGATGGTTTCACAGATTTTGATTTTCAATCAGATATCGATGATAGAAAGTCTATCTCGGGGTTTGTTTTTCATCTGTAATGGAGGGGCAGTAAGCTGGAAGAATTCCAAGCAATATGTCACTACCGATTCCACTACAGAGGATGAGTATTTAGCTGCATTGGATGTTGCTAAAGAAGCTGTTTGGATTAGGTAGTTTACTTCCCAATTAGGAGTTGTTCCTTCCGTTGAGTCACTTATTCCTCTTTTTGTGACAACAATGGAGCCATTACTTTGGTAAAGGAACTGAGGTCTCACTAAAAATCCAAACACTTGAAAAACATTATTATATTATCAGAAAGCTTGTTGGAAAGGGCGATGTGGTCATCCAAAAGGTAGCTTCAGCTGACAATGTTGCTAATTTAATGACTAAAGCATTTACTCAACTGCAGTCAGATGTGTTAGTATAGTGGTATGCCATAGAGGTAATCTTGTATTATGACATTGTATATTATCCCAAATGGCCATGTAATGTTCTTTTAAATAAAGTATTTATTTATTTGAAGCATTACTCCATTAGCATTATGTTAAATAAATGTATTATCAAGAGTTGATAATATGAGTGACACATTTATTTAGTATATGTGCTATAAAATTGTTCGTAGTCGATAAATTAATATTTGGTTAATATTAATTTGACTATCACCTCTGTCTATTTTCCTTGATTAGTATGAGATACTAATAGAGGGAGGTAGTGAGTCTCATGCTACTTGATATGAGATATATGAATAGACATGTGGATGCTCAAGTGTTGAGTGGATCAAGCGTGACATTAGATATGTGATTGTGACGGTATTCACTTACAGTCAATGATCACTATTTAGATCACAATGGTGCATATAGTCCTTTGACCTGAGGCATCATGGCCATCCACATTTAAGTGGTTAGAGTTTGTTACCACTTACATACTTGTGCTAGCCATGTCTGGGTATATGCCTTGTGGTGGCTCTAGTCAGTTGAATGTAGGGATGAGTGTTTATCCAAGATGGGATTCATTGCTTGGAGTGAACCGGGTTAAGATCCTACTCCTATATAAATTGATTCTTGATGGATAAGTTCTTGGCCAAGACGAACATAACAGTTTGAAAGAGTTTCAGAACTAGAAATGGTTTCTAGTATTTGTTATGTTTTATCAATAATAGAACTTGAGATGAGGTAACATGATAAAGCTATTAGAGTTTGACTGCACCTTAACTCTAGGCTTTATTGGGATCTTCAATGAAGGGATTTTAGTTCACGGTAATTATGATCAGAGGGTTCATGCAAATCAATACATGCATTCATTTTTAATTGGGTAGCTGTGATATCCAATGCTGAAAGGAAATAGCTATGCAACTCACAAGCATCAAAGATGTCGCGGAAGCGTGAGCCTGACATGGGTGAAATTTCAAAAATTTCATTGCATAGTTCTTCATCACATGAAGAATTCCAATCCCAAGGAACCAATTTGCAATTAACACATAACTAAAACCATACATCAACATGTATACATCAACATAACAAACAAACATACACAAGCATGTATACCACAACTATATAGAAATGCAAGTTTGAAGAAACTTACAAACACTCCAAGTGTTTAATGTAGACCACAAATGAATCTACTAGTTTGGTATGGAAGATTCAACTCTTGAATCATATGCTCTAGCCACCCAAGCGTATGGCCTCTAGCTTGAATCAACAAGCTCCCACCAAATCACCTTCTTGCCTAGAACTAATT
>CATIWO010548529.1:0-11402 GCA_949673435.1 Macaranga tanarius | reverse complement strand
TCACATTTTGCGCCATTTTTGTTCCACAGAAAAGAAAATCTCTATCTCTGAGCGTAGCAAAGGGAAATTGAGTGAGTGGCGACGAGGGTGAGAGGTCAGAGATGGCGATCAACGAAGACAGAAGCAGTCACAAGCGAGCATTCTTAGAATTTCTC
Source organism: Macaranga tanarius (assembly GCA_949673435.1). Lineage (NCBI taxonomy): Eukaryota > Viridiplantae > Streptophyta > Magnoliopsida > Malpighiales > Euphorbiaceae > Macaranga > Macaranga tanarius. The sequence continues at coordinate 11,247 of CATIWO010548529.1, read as the reverse complement.
GATCAAAATGTACCTCTCTGTCCTCTGTCTCCTTCTCTATGTTATATATATTGTAATCGTTATTGTTGATTAATGGATTGATTGACATATGGATCAGGTATACAAGGATGAAATTAAAGCCATGATCAACCACAAACGTCACCGTCTCATCGTCAATATATCAGATCTCCATGCTTTTCAGGACTTTGGCCCTAGGTAAATTGCTACTTGTGTTGCAATTTTAATATATTTAATTTTTTTTTTCAATTTCTTTATTATTATTGTTGTTTAATTTTTCTTCTTTGAATGATTTTTTTTTTTTTAGGATATTGAGGAATCCAAGTGAGTATATGCAACCGTTCTGTGATGCAGCCACAGATGTGGCGCGTAGCATTGATCCTAAGTACTTAAAGGAAGGAGAGCAGGTTGTTGTGGGATTTGAGGGCCCTTTTGTCTCTCGCCGTGTCACTCCAAGGGAACTTCTTTCTGAATTTATTGGCTCTATGGTCTGCGTTGAAGGCATTGTCACCAAATGTACTTTTCCTTTTTTCGCCACTTATCTCTCAATTACTGTTCTGTTTTTATTCCACGATTCTTTTAGTTATGCTACTTGATTCTGTGTTTTATGTTAGTTAAAGAAGTTTTTGAAAGTCTTCATAACTTATAATATGAAAAATAAAGGCTGCTTTTGGTATAAATTTGTAAGCTTTCTTTGTAAAATTCAGTATTACTAGTTGTACTTGCTTGCAGATTGTGCATGCCTAATCTGCATATAGTTGAAGAGCTACTTGCATTATAAGAATTGAGAAATTGTTTGACTGCCGCTAGCCCTCTGATAGCTTTTGGAGTTCAATGATAATGATTCTAGATGTGTATATATTCAATTTGATCCTTTGCTTTCAGGTTCTCTTGTAAGGCCAAAGGTTGTCAAAAGTGTTCATTTCTGCCCTACAACTGGGGAATTTACTACTCGTGAATATCGTGACATTACATCTAATGTGGGTTTGCCCACAGGTTCCGTCTATCCTACAAGGGTATTTCTCAATTCCCTATCTCGTGTTTCTTAGTCTTCATCAGTAAAGGAATCTTTTTTTGACAAGCCACTGCTTCAGGATAATCATGGTAATTTATTGGTGACTGAGTTTGGGATGTGCACATATAAAGATCATCAAACCTTGTCAATGCAAGAAGTGCCTGAGAATTCTGCTCCTGGTCAGCTTCCAAGAACAGTGGATGTCATTGTTGAGGATGATCTGGTTGATTCATGTAAGCCTGGAGATCGTGTTGCTATTGTCGGGATATATAAAGCACTTCCTGGAAGAAGCAAGGGCAGTGTGAATGGAGTATTCAGGTAGTTCCAGCTACAGAATCACATATACTGCTTAAGCCATATTCTTTTTTCTCTTTATGATATCATAATTTCCTGTTTGAAAATTGATTATAAAGTGTTGATGTGCAGGACTGTTTTAATTGCCAATAATGTATCTTTGCTGAACAAGGAGGCGAATGCACCAATTTATAGTCCGGAGGACTTAAAGAACATAAAAAAGATAGCTGAAAGAGATGATGCATTTGACCTACTTGGTAATTCACTGGCACCTTCTATATATGGGCATTCATGGATAAAGAAAGCAGTAATACTATTGATGCTTGGCGGGGTTGAAAAAAACCTGAAGAATGGCACCCATTTACGAGGGTGAGTTACACTTCGACTTTGCTTGTTGGAATTTTGAATTTATGATAAATAAGCAACTAAAAATGTCACTCCAGCTGTATGTTTGGGTACAGGCCATCTCAATTCTTTGTGATTTATATTTTATCCAGGACACTTTCTTCATACCCTGTTATGGAATTCCATCTTTAATTATGACAAGTTGATGTATTATTTTCTCAGTGACATTAACATGATGATGGTTGGTGATCCATCTGTTGCCAAATCTCAGCTTCTACGTGCAATAATGAATATTGCTCCTTTGGCTATATCAACCACAGGTCGTGGTTCTTCTGGAGTTGGACTGACAGCTGCTGTTACTTCTGATCAAGAAACAGGTGATGAGATCAATGATCTTGTGTCTTTAGTAACATCTGTTGATTTTTCAAAAGAATTTCATATTTAACTAGTTGAAGCATTAACAGGAGAAAGAAGACTAGAAGCTGGAGCAATGGTTCTTGCTGATAGGGGTGTTGTCTGTATTGATGAGTTTGACAAGATGAATGATCAGGATCGTGTTGCTATACATGAAGTTATGGAACAGCAAACTGTTACTATTGCCAAAGCTGGCATTCATGCATCTCTGAATGCTCGATGTAGCGTGGTGGCTGCTGCCAATCCCATATACGGAACTGTGAGTGTGAATTTTGTCGTTGGCTTTAGCACTTTTACCTGATCTACTATGTGCTTGCTAATCTTCTGCTGCTTTCTGAATGGATTTACAGTATGACCGTTCATTGACACCAACAAAGAACATTGGACTACCAGACTCGTTGCTTTCTCGTTTTGATTTACTGTTCATAGTATTGGATCAAATGGATCCTGATATTGACCGTCAAATTTCAGAGCATGTCTTGCGAATGCATCGTTACCGTTCTGCAATTGATGGAGGTGGGTGAAATATTATGTTCGTTAACTACAGCTCTTCTGGTAGATTCTAATTTGGATAAACTTGGAACTTTCAGGTGAAGGGACGCTTGATGGAGGTGCAAGATATGGAAGAGAAGAGGAAGCTGATGCGGACTCATCTGTCTTTGTCAAGTATAACCGAATGCTCCATGGGAAGAAAGCAGATAGGGGACGGAAGCGTGATACCCTTACAATTAAGTTTCTTAAGAAGTATATTCACTATGCAAAGCACAGGATTCAGCCTGAGCTTAGTGATGAGGTTACTTATGTTTTTCAAACATGCTTATACTCGGCGTTATATTTTATTGTTTCTTACAAATTTGTTTGGCATTGCTAGAATTTAACTAACTGGGATAAGCTTTTCTAATATTCTGCCTGCAGGCATCTGAACACATTACAACGGCATATGCAGAACTCAGAAGTTCTAGTTCAACTGCAAAGGTTTGTTTGTGTGTGTTGATTAGATTTAACTGCTGCAGTGCCCAATTTTTGTTTTTAATTTTCTGGTAAATTTACTTGTTTGCAGACTGGAGGAACACTTCCAATCACTGCTAGAACCTTAGAAACCATAATACGTCTATCTACTGCTCATGCCAAATTGAAATTGAGTAGGAAGGTACATGGTTTATATCACTCTTAACTCTTCCCATTTTTATTACTTCCCAAGTATCAGTTCATAGGTCATATTATTGGTGTTTGTTCCTGTCCTCCGCTTTTTAGTGCATGATTTGTTTGCCATGGCAGGTGTCGAATTCTGATGTTGAAGCTGCCTTAAAAGTTCTAAATTTTGCAATATATCATAAAGAATTAACTGAGATGGAGGAACGAGAACACGAAAGAGAGAGAGAAGTAGAGAGAAATCGCAGAGCTGAGCGCCGCTCTGGTAGAAATGAAAGAGATGGCCATACTGATGCGGATATAGCAGGGTGAGTAGAGTTTGCATGAACATTTCTCTCTGAGGATTCTTCTTTTCTTGCAATATCTTTAATGCTCCAACGATTCCGAGAATGACAGAATGGACTTACCATCACAAGTCTTTTTCAATTTCTATATTTCTAAAGTTGGATTATGTTAAAACTATAGTAGATTCATAAATTGGGTTAGGATTAACTCCCAGAACTGAAATGAGCATATCTTCTAAATAGTCAGCAGATGTTCCAGTTCTGCTCTTAATGGATTTGAATTATAGATGAAATGACATTCTGGTACTTTCATTATTTTCCTAAGGTTTCTGCTAGTTCACTTTTTTTTTTTTTCATTTGCTTTTGTCAGTTCAACAGCAGATGCCATGGAAGTTGATGACCCTCCTACAGAACAAACTGCCACTGAGTTATCTCCAGAAAGGTGTGCTACTAGCAAACACAAAAAATGGTTTTTCTTTTGGTTTTGTCCACCCTCCAGATCTCATCTAACAATCGTTGTTTAAAATTTAATGCTTTTTTTTTTTTTTCTTCTGGCTTCCCATGGCTTGCAGAATTGAAGCATTTAATTCTGCACTTCGTCAGCACATGCGCTACTTGGATAGTATTACCATTGATGACCTGGAGATTGCAATCAATGGAGAAGGTAGTCGTTACTCAAGAGATGAAATAATGGTTCTGTTGCAGGTAAGGTTGATCCTTCTAGCTTGGAAAGGGTTGAGAAGCAGAAATGTTGTCAATTCTATTAGTCTTCAGCTATCTGATAAATTGGGAAGCATTCACCCTGGCCCCTAATTGAAGGGTTGGAATGCACTTGATGGTCCCTAACTCCCTATAGCCATTGTCTTTACATTGAACTCTTGACAATTTTGCAGAAACTGCATGATGAGAACAAAGTGATGATAGCTGATGGAAAGGTTCATATGGTGATTTCATGAGTTGTACGAATTGCGACGGCAAATTTCAGGAAGGTATATGTTATGCTAGTTTTGTAATGTTTGTCCAGAATGTTCTTGAAACATATCCAGTCGGCTGTTTTTGCAAGTATTCTGCTTTACTTTTGTACGTTCAGGAAACTGTCAGCCGTGTTTTTTGACGTTACATAATGTACTTTGAAAATGAATTTCAGGGGCATGGGAATCAGAAAGCAAAGCAGTCAGTTGCCTCAAGATTGTCAAATGTCATTCATGCTGAAGTTTCAGAATTCACTAATATATTATTGCTCAAAGTTTTCTGGAAGCGGAAATGAATATTGGAGTCGAAATTTGCTATTTGCTTTAATTACGCAGCTTAGTTTGTAGCATTTTAAATCATGGGAGTTCCATAAAAAGATTAGGTGGCTTCCATGCTTGGAAATTGGGACGCAATCCCAGTAAAGAGGACTTGCAATTTTTCTTTTCCTATAACAAAAATGACCTTTTATTGTGTATCCTTATGTAAATCTCTTTCTATTAAAGATGCTGCTGTTGATTATGCTTATGAATTAACCCGTACATATTTCATTGGCCTGTTCATTCAAGGCGCCCGTGCCAGCATTACATGGCTGGGCATAAGGTTATCTTATATGGGTGCCACTCAAACTCCGGCCAATAGACTGGATTCAAATTTTGTTTGTTCCCTCATTATCTAATATATGGCCAGGGTGCGAGTGCATACCGCAGCGCATTACATGGTTGCTTTATTGTTTACTACTACAATTTGTTCTGATTTAGCATTCTCCATTACTTGATTTGTTATCTTTTTTTGTTAAGAAAAAGAAAAATGCAAACCCGGAAACAAAAGGGAAAGCAGCATGCCACGTGGTTGAGTTGAAAGTTGAGGAAGGGTTAAGAAAATAAAAGAAAACATGATAATATTTGTGGCGGGGATTGTTCAAACGTAATTTCAAGAAACCCGTAAACACTTCCAAGTTCAATTTGCAGATGGCCACTTCAACTCCATCAACTCCTTTCATCTTAAGAAACACTCTTCTCTGTGCTTTAAAAACTCATCATAAAACCCACAACCATCTTCATTCTTTCACTTCGAATATACCCTTTTCTACCATCTCTTTCTCTACTAAATTCAAATCCAACTCTCATTCTCTTAATTCAACTAAGGTAATAATAAATATCTCTAAAGCCCAGCTGAGTTTCTTCTTGTTAAGTTCTTTGAATTTGGATTTTTTTTTTTTTTTTTAATTTTTTCTGTTTGTTTATGTTGTTAGATGGAAGGCAGTGAAGTGACTGAAGAGATTACAGAGGTAGCAGAAACAAAAGTGGATGTGAAGAAGAAAATATTTGTGGCTGGAGCAACTGGAAGTACTGGTAAAAGAATTGTTGAGCAATTACTAGCAAAAGACTTTGAAGTTAAGGCTGGTGTCAGAGATTTAGAGAAGGCTAAAACCATCTTTTCTAAAGATAACCCATCTCTTCAATTTGTTAGTATTTTTTCAATTTTGTTTATTTATGATTTGTGTTATGTGTACAATGATAACTCTAGTTGGTTTCTTTTTAGTTTTTAGATCTTAAAAGGCTTTTTGCAGTGACAATTGTGTTTTGCAGGTGAAAGTTGATGTCACAGAAGGATCAGCTAAATTAGCTGAAGCAATAGGAGATGATTCTGAGGCTGTAATTTGCGCTACTGGATTTCGACCTGGGTGGGACCTGTTTGCTCCATGGAAGGTTATTTGCTGTTCTTGTGATGCCTCTTTAGAGGCTTTTTTTTTTTTTTTTTTGTTGTTGTTGTTGTGTGCGTGTGTGTGTTTATTCAAGTAATGTTGGTACAGACTGAGTTTGCAATGTCTATGATGTTCCAATTGGAACGAGTTTATTTTTTTAGGAATTATTTTTGTTTACTGCAACTTAAACACCTACAACTTGATAGACCATGGTGATGATAGAATTATTATCTTCAGGATTAAGCATCAGAATAATTCCTCTCTCTGATGAATTTTGTCAGATTTATGTGTATTGTCGTGTGATCAAATGTACATGTTAAGGTTAAATTATAACGACATGTTAGAAATCTAGTGTACAACTTAGTTGAAGCGGATGTACGTTTATCTTGTGGAGATATATGTTGATAGTTCTGGTGTTGTAGTCCTGCAACTATCATTGCATTGCATCATGGAGCCTTATGATGTTATGTTGCAGGTTGATAACTTTGGCACTGTAAATTTGGTTGATGCTTGTCGTAAAAAGGGTGTGAACAGATTCATTCTTATCAGCTCCATTTTAGTCAATGGTGCAGCAATGGGTCAGATATTCAATCCAGCTTACATATTTCTAAATGTGTTTGGATTGACCTTAATAGCTAAGCTTCAGGCGGAGCAATATATCAGGAGGTCTGGCATAAACTACACAATAATTAGACCTGGTGGGTTGAGAAATGACCCTCCATCAGGAAATGTTGTTATGGAGCCAGAGGTACTGGGATTCATCTGACAGTTTCCAGATTTTTTTCTTTCTCTATCGTTTATGAGAAGTAATTAACTTAATTACCCTTTTCTACAGGATACTCTTTATGAAGGTAGTATATCAAGAGATTTGGTTGCAGAGGTTGCTGTTGAAGCATTAGTCCATCCAGAATCATTTTACAAGGTTGTGGAAATTGTCACTCGCGCTGATGCTCCTAAGCGTACATACAAGGAACTTTTTGGTTCCATTAAGCAGCATTAAGATCTGTTCATAGCTAAGAGGTGGTGATTTTGAGCTGTGATGCAGAAGATATACATACAAGCAAAATAATACTTTTCATTTTTCAATAGCTTTCTGTTGGCAGTTATTTGTGGCCTACATTCCCCATGAGCATCTAGACCTAACTGTAGTGTCATCTGTCTTTTCAGAAAACCCGTGTTCTGCTAGTAGTTTCATTATGCTATCATATTCATTTTGAAATGCACACAAAAGAAAGAGCACAGTTGAATTACAATTTTGAATAACTGGAGTGATCTACCCTCTTGGCCTTTTTTTTCTTTCGGAAACCTGCTCTTTAGGCAAGAGATCTAAGAAGAGGATGAATTAAATGCTAATTGGTAATCCAGTGATTTATCATGGCTATTTTGAGTGATTTAGTGCAGTCGCCAAGAGTTGCAGAAATGGTTGTAGAGAGACTGATTATAGGCCACACACTTGCTTAAAGAAACAACATTACACTTAAATTCTTTTTAGGATAAACATATGAACTGAAAAATTAAAAGAATTGAGCACTCCACAATTTAATAAAGAAAAAACAAGAAATACTGATCAAATTTAAAAGAACCAAGCAGCCAGAGAAGCCATGACTGCAACTGCAGCTGGAACTCCGAGAGCCACCCCAGAGCTTTGCATTGGCGCCGGTGCGATTCCACCCAGATCTTCAACTGCAGCTGATGTTCCAAAGGCCATAAGAATCATGATGGTGAATGCCATTGTCATTCTGCAACCCTCCATTTCACTAAAGTTAAGCTGACTGACTGACAGGAAGCAGAAATGATTCAAAGGTTGTATTACAAGTGGTGTTCTGAACCTGAACTGAGAGGTGGAAGTGGTTTTTATAGAGAAGATTTAAGGAATCTGACAGCTACATTGTGTTGGTTTAACCACAAACAAAATCATTTAAAGGTGGCGTGCTGCTTATCTAATTAATAATGCTTGTTACCATACCAGCCTGTTAACTGTGGAACGGCACTGAACCTTCTTTTCAATCATAATTATTCACCACTTTCCTCTCAAATTTTTGCGTTTCTTTGGCGGTGAAAAACGGGAAATAACAGTACGAACTGAACCTTTATTAGGTCTGGTCCATGTTATAATGTTATTTGTTGGCTATGTGGCTCTGTTTTTAGGTCCCTCTTTATCTTATGGCTTGCAAATTGCATTTTTTTTCCTATTTAACCAAGGCCTAGCATCGCATACTTTTGAGCTGAAAAAGCACAACTGCTTATAGAGTGTAGTTTAATTCAACTATTAATTTCATATTAAGCCAACTATTATTGAGATAATCATATTTTTATTTGTATATTCCACAGCCAGGGATCCCATGTGCATACAAATTGTTTAATGTATATATTACCTGCTCTATTAGTGTTAACATAATTACATAACACTTATCTATTGGAGGTTTTAGAATTTACTATTTAAAATTTTTTGGAAATAATTGTTAGGATTTGAATCTTGATAGAGGGTCTATTGACAACATCTCAGTTGATTTTTTTTCTTTTTTAAAGTTTGGAGAGGGAGTTTAATCATCTTGCGGGAATCAAAAATTAAACTCATAACTTTTAATGCTATAAAAAATATTTTACCATTTCATTATTCAACTTTCGGCTCTCTACTAGTGTTTTTGAGTCTTAGTTTATAAAGCAAATTGCAAACAGTGGTTGCTATGACTTATGAGAAGTTCTGGCTAATTTTTTAGCACGTTTTTGAAGATTAAAGCAATATAGTGGTTCATATAAGCCTTCCAAAACTGGCATAACTTGTGTGTATATAGGACATCTGCATGAAACTAAGAAACATTGAGACTTGTTGGTATCTTAGAAAATAGAAATGGCAATCATCAATAAAGAAATTATGTTGCTATTACGTTGAACAGACCATAAGTCATCATTCTATAGTTGTATGTAGGATTCCTCAATTAGAGAATGCTTACACTGTTACACATGTGATCTGTGGCTTTTAAATTTCCCTTCAGGGCAAGATAATAGTATTGTCATTAAAAGAACATAGCTGCACTTAAGCTTAAGCTTAAAATATGTTCATACATATGAATGGCCTAATTAATCAATTGATCTCATCATTTGTTAATGAACCATTTCAGTGTATATAATATGTAGATTATTTATTCATTATCTTGTTGATGTGGATAAATCAGAAAAATATTTTCAAATAAGCAAAGTGAAAAGCTCCCATTCAAAACTGGCAAGCAATTGCTTCAGTTGGAATCACTGTCAGGTCCCAATATAATGCTGCAAACTGTAGAGAATTTATTGTAAAGTTTTATATATAGAAAAAGTACACATGATTAAGCAATCACTTTTTGAATAGAACAAAAACACTCAAGTGCACACTTTCAATTCAGGAACATACATATAGCTTGCTAATGGACAAACAAATTATAGAAATACTTAAGGACTACTTCACCAGTACTAGATGTTATTATTAATTAAAAAAACCCTTTAATTGCAGACCCATTAAAGATAGTGGCAGCCGCCATAGCCTGCAAAATGAATGAAGACACACACAAACACATTAAAAACTTTTGAAAGAAATTAAACAATTAGCATATTGTAATAAAGAATTTTTCGGTTAATGAGAGTGTGTTTACTTGGATCCTTCTTGGAGATAAGACCAGAGTCCTTGAAGTCACAGTTCCATGTGTTTCTGCCATTTGACTGGTAGTAAATGTTCATAACCACTGATGCATGGTTAATATAAGTATTGGGATAATAACAAGCACCATTTGGTTGAATTAGCTTGCAATCTTTCAACTGATCACACACATAGTTTATATTGGCTACCAATTCTGCTTCACTTGATGATGGCTTTGAGATACACCATGTTTTCTCCTGGCACATGCATAGGCACAATATGCAAGAATTCAATATTAAAGATAGACAAAAAGAAACAAGTTATGTTATGGATGTACATGTTTATGGGAGATATGCACCTGTGCATCAGCCAGCTTCACCATTCCTCCTGCACAAGTTTACACAACATTGTTAATTTCTTTTTTCTATGAATATGAAGCAGGAATTGGCCAGGCAAACAACGCTCTTGATACACCATACATGATACATATATAAGAGTTTCAAGAATGAGTAGTATTTGATCTTCTAGATTCTGAAACTTCTATTGTTAACAGTATAATGATTCGATTGACACATATCAGACTTGGTAAAGGGAAAATGGGGGCAAAGAAACCATATATTGTTCTGCCAAAACCAAAGGGCCCATTAATATTTCATGAAACTAGACAAAATTAACAAGATAATAATTGAACTAATGTTACTTGAACTAGACCAGAGAACACATAAAAGTTCATTCTACTCATCAGATATATACTATATATGTTAACATAGGCATACCTGAATTGATGGACAAGAGCAGGAACGCAAGGCTGAGGATGAGGACAGGAAGAGAAAGAGATGTTTTCTCCATGACTGGGCTGTGCTATAGAGAACTCAAACTTATCGAAAGGACTCACTATGTGCTAAGTACATATGAATGAAAGAACATGAAGCCTGAAGGCTTTAAATAGTGGAGTAGACTGCTATTTCCAAGCCACAATATGTTGTTTCCAATGCAGCTTTGGGCTCCAACTACAATGTGAAATTGTTTCAAGTTTAGGAGAAATAGAATGGGTCAAAATTTCTGAAAGTAGCCAAAACATTCTTGGCAACAGCATTTCTGCAAAAAGGAATTTAATTGGTCATAATCAATAGCTATATTAGTTTTAATGAGGCATTTAGAGAAATTTAATTGGTCACAATCAATGGCTATATTAGTTTAATGAGGCATTTAGTGGGGGGAAGGCACAAGGTTTATAAAATGAATCCATGGGAAAAGAAATCGACCACCAAAATTCCCTTTTTGGCAATTATAATATAAATACATACATCATTACTCACACACAATGCATTGTAAACTTGCACATTTCTCCTTTCTTGGTTAGAAATTTTATCATGATTGGGGTATGATATGATATTATGATGTATTTAGTACACACTTTTAACACAGAGGTTATTTCAAAGTGCTAATTTTTTTT
>CATIWO010548446.1:0-14121 GCA_949673435.1 Macaranga tanarius | reverse complement strand
ATCAGATTTAAGGAAGTTTGAAAATACGTGAAAGAAAGCAGAAGATAAGAGTTTATTTAGAGTTGGATTTTAGTCCTTAATTAATGAATTATAAACTTCAACCTAATTGTTTAGTCCAGCTGTTGAAAATAATTGAATCTCGTATGTAATTTCAGGCTGTGAAAACTCTTGCAAAGAGTCCTAAGTTCGCAAGAGATCCAAGGCAGCTACAATTTGAAGCTGACATAAATCGCCTTTTTCTGTATACAAGGTTGGTGTCTCTTTGTTCTTCAGTTGGTTGTGATTTCCCACTTTTGAATGAAGAGTATTCATTATTGTCAACATAAGCTTCATTCACATTACTGTTCACTCTTCGAAGTAACTTGGCTTTTGAGACATGTACACTACAAATCATTGGATTAGTTGAAAACCATTTGGCCAATATTTCCCAAAATTTCAGTTATTCATTTTCTGACGTCTTAGTTCATTTACTTTTGAGAATGTTGTATACATTATACATTGCACATTGATTCTTCTCTTGATAATGTTATCTCAACACTTGCACTGGTAGGATTACTTGCAAACCAAGATTGAAAATTTTTTTAGAAAAATGTTTGTCATTAAATGAAAAATTGTGGCTCCTAAATGTCTATGTGATGTCAAGAGAGTGGCCTATTTATGTGGTGATAAAATGTCCAACTGCTATTTCACTTGGTATATTTTACAAGTACCATAAGACCATGTTTCTTACAGTGTGAGGCATAGCTATTTCTAACTTACAAAGTTAAGAGATGCCACCATAGTATTTCTTTATCCCTAAGAGCAACCATGGCTGTTTATATAGCAAATATAGAATACATGGTTTTGGGTTCTATCTAACTTATTCATGAGTGTGTCTTAGTGCTTGAATGAGAAGCATGAGATAGAATATCACCCCTACTAGATGTTGCAGGTGGGATGGTTGGGGGGAATGAACCTAGTTCCCAAAGGGATAGAAAGCCTTATAGTTATATATCTTCTGGTTTTGATGTATTTTCATTCATTAAAAAAAGTTAACATGTATTGGTGGTAGTACATGTGGATTTTCATAAAGTAATGGACTGTTGAACTACTGCATCATGATATATATATGTCCAAACAGTTTCGATCATGATACATGGTGCAATGTTGGATACTGTTTTTTAATCTAGCTATTGTGAATATCATGGTGACATAATCTTAAGGTTGTGACTACTGATGAACCCTAATAACGTAAATGTTTAATGCTTAAATTTATTTCCTTTGTTTCAGATTTTCATGTTTTAACAAATAATAAAATCTCATGTTGAAATGCACAGAAAAATTCGTAAGTCAGAATTGAAAATGATAATTTTGTCCTTTTGTTTTGATATAACACTGAAATTTCATGTGTGTGTGCATGTATACAATTTATTCTTGTTCTTCTTTAGGTTTTCAAGAAGTGGTAGTGACATTTTGAGATTCTCTTGTCTGAGTGTTCTTACTTATATAGGTTCTGTCTATTTATTCTCTATTTTTGTGCAACTGGATACCAATTATGCTTGTCATCAGAGTGCCTTGAATTATTCATGGAATTTTTTTATTTATTTTTAGCTACAATCGTTTGGGAAGGAATGCTGAGGATGCAGATGTTGAAGAGATAATTAAGATGGCTAGTACAGCTTCTATTGCTGATCAGCAGTTGCAAGTACAAGAAAACATCCATTATCAAATTGAGAACTTCTGCTCATGTATGGATGAAATTCTTCTTCCTGATATGAAGACGACAAATGAGCAAGGTGAAGCACTAAGACAACCAGACCCTGTGCCTCGCCGAAGTGGCCTTAGCTTTGCAGTTAGAAAGACTAATCTACCTATTGACTATTCCGGTGAGTTAACATTCCTTGTGTACTTCTCAATTTCCAAGAAGACTTCTCCCATTTATTTTCTTAGCCAATCTCATTAAAAGTAATGATATTCTTTCTCAACCTCACCCTCTCTAGCTCTCTTCTTTGTTGTTTTAGTTAATTTTTTTAAGCTTAGTTGCATTCTTAGTTAACAGACTGGTTAAATAGAGGGAATTGAGTCAATATGATGCCATTTAAGTTTGAACATCATTTTGAGGTTCGAATAGACAATCCTTTCTCAGTTGTTGATATTTATCATTTCAGAGGAGAATATTTTTTTTTGTTGGTGGGTTTTGGGATTTTGGAATCAGGGAAATTGTACGTATGTTTGGAATATCTAGGCATTGACACAGACCATAACTGTGAAATTCTACTTAACATAACTAGAAAAACTTAAATAAGAAATTTATAACTATAACTAAATAAGAAGCAAAATAAAAGCAAAGACAGTGTAGGAAATTGTCTTTTTCTTTCCATGTGTGGATCTCTTGTAAACCAAGACTGGTTCTGGGAACCCAGAGGCTGTATTTTCAGCTGTAACAGCTGAGTTTTGTTTGCTCAACCTTGGCTATGCACCTTAAATGAGCTTGAGCTTGCCTCATTATTCTTAATGAACAATCTCAAACGTGGTTTTATCAGGTTAAAGTTACTCATGAGTGGCTTGGTTCATTTGCAGACTTAAGTAGACTTTCTCTGCACGTTTTTGAACTTTATGCTTGCAAAAATTGAGGTGTGCTTGGCTGCTATCTATTAAAAATATTTGAACGAGGGATTACTTAAGGCTGGGTAGGCATAAATATTGAATCTGGTGTGGTTTGGGATGGGGTAATGGGATACTCACTCTGATTGCATATAGTAAAATTGTTTAACTTTGTTTAGTTATAAGTATATTGAGTTTTTAACCTATTAATTTGTAGTCATTTTTTAAAAAGAACTATAGACTACTTAAATATAAAAAGTGAAAGTGAAAACATACATGCATGAGTGAACACAAAAAACAAATGCAACATGCTAAAGTAATGTTTTTAAGCAGAAGAAAGCAAATAAAAGAAATAAAAGTAGGTAATACCTATTTATCAAAAAAAAAAAAAAGTAGGTATTACCTGAACCAAGACCTATCCCAGTCCAAGGTGGGGCACTTAATTCATTTTTCTGTCAGGTGAGGTTTGAATTTTGGAAAAATGAGGCCAGACCTGGCAAATGGATATCCCTAGTTTTTACGTCCAAGTACAGTTTCGGAGGTTAATGGTTAGAAGGCACTTGATTGATGCTTCCAACAAGAAGCTTTGAAAACCTAAGATGAAACTTCAGATATATTTATGATGGCATTTAGTTTGGGCACTTGTAAAGTTTTTATTGTTGAAGGTAAGTTTTGTGTTTGTTCAAATTAGTCACAGAATAAGCATTGGAATTTTGAACTTATAGCGAATTTTGATTGGATCCATAAACTGAAAAATACAATGCGTGCTCAATTACTTGAATTGACTCTTTGACGCAATCAAGTATTTTGGTCAAGACTTGAAATAATTATTTTTTGATTTGAAACTAATAATGTAATTACTAAACTCTTTGTTTGAATTTCCTTTCTTGTAATAGTTTTGCATTTTCTTCATTTTGCTTGAGCTGATGGAATATCAAAGAATAATGAATATTTTTGGAGATACGAAAAATACTAAGGGGGTTATTATCTGCCATATAATTGGTCTATCTATTGATAGGAGCCCCTCATTGCATTATTGCACTAATAAAAAATCCAATTTGACGATGTAATATTGCTTCTTTGAGTTAAGGAGCTAAAAGTACTCTTATACCTTCTTTGATTTTACTACGAGTCCTCATTTATGAAGCAGTTGATGGTGTCGTTTTCAAGTCATATGGGTTAAGTCCAAGTGTTAGTTTTATTGGTTTAGAATTAGGGAAAAGTATAAATAACTACTATGTGGTTTCACTCCTTTTCACTTAGGATCCGTTTGTTTTACAAAAACTAAGGGGTCGTTTGGTTCATACTCCGGATTCGGAATCGGAATTGGAATGGAGGAGAATCGGGAAGAAAATGAAAATTTATTTGTGTTTGGTTTACTAAGGAATCGGAATCAAAATTATCTATATATATAATATTTTACAATTATTTTTTAATATTAAAAGTTATATTATGATTATCTATTATAAAAAAAATATTTTTAATATATTTATTAATATTTTCTAAAATATTTTTATAATTTTTAAAAATTATTAAAAAAATATTTGTAATTTTAATAAATATTTTTATTAAACTATTTCAAAAATTTTTCTTAAAATATTTTAGTAATTATTTTTATTAATGTATGTATTTTATATCATAAACTTTAATAATTTATGACAATTTTTAAATATTTAACTCATTTATAGTTGGTTTGACTTGATTACCATAGAAATGAGAATTCATTCTTTATGGATGAAGGGGGAATAATGATTCTCATTGATGGGGGAATGAGATTCCCATTCCTAAATAAATGTTAGCTAAACAAACACTAAGAATCGGAATCATCCATTCTGATTCTGATTTTGATTCCCACTCTTTGGATCCGTTTGTTTTACAAAAACTAAGGGTGGGAATCGGAATGGATGATTCCGATTCTTAGTGTTTGTTTAGCTAAAATTTATTTAGGAATGGAAATAGGATTCCTCCATCAATGAGAATCATCATTCCCCCTTCATCCGTAAGGAATGAATTCTCATTTCTATGGTAATCAAGTCAAACCAACTATAAATGAATCAAATATTTAAAAATTGTCATAAATTATTAAAGTTCATGATATAAAATACATACACTAATAAAAATAATTACTAAAATATTTTAAGAAACATTTTTGAAATATTTTAATAAGAATATTTATTAAAATTATAAATATTTTTTTAATAATTTTTAAAAAGTATAAAAATATTTTAGAAAATATTAATAAATATATATGAAAAATTATTTTTTTATAATAGATAATCATAATGTAACTTTTAATATTAAAAAATATTATATATATAGATAATTTCGATTCCGATTCCGATTCCAATTTCTTAGTAAACCAAACACTTTATTAAAATTTTCATTCCCTTTCCGATTCTCCTTCATTCCAATTCCGATTCTGGAGTATGAATCAAACGACCCCTTAGAGGAATGTGGTATTTTTTACGACAAAGAGCTACTTGTGATTTAATGCATTAGCAATTAGAGGCAATTCAGACTAACACCGTTAAAAATGATGAAGTGGAATGGGCAAATTTGGAATTTCAGTGTGGTTCCTCTAATTGAAAATGAATGAAATCACAAAGTAGTTATTTGTACTTTTTCATGAGTTTATTTTACAACAAAATGACTTATTTTATTTAAAAATATTTATTTTAATTTATAAAAGAAACATGAAGATATTAATAATTTTATTATTTGATATTTATATTAATTTTTTGATATTTTTGAGATTATTAATATATATTTATTAATTTATTGTTTTATGAAAAATAAAAATATTTTTAATAATTATAATTATCTTCACAAAGTTTTAGTTCTATTCTATAACTAAAAGTGTTATTATATAAGTAAATTTGATATTATTTTTTTTTTTTTTGTAAAAAATAAGCGCATGCTTTATGAAAAATAATAATATATTTTGTAAAAGTAAAACTTTTTTTTGCAAATACCACATTGTTATTTTTGTAAATTATTACTAATTTTGTAAATTTAAAATATTTTTTGTAAAATAATTTTACTTCATTTATAACAAAAAATAATAGAAAATACAAATATTTTTAAATAAAATAAAAAATAATTAAAACAAATGTATATTTATTAATTTCTTGTTTTATGAAAAATGAAATATATTTTTGTGAAATTATATTTTTATAGTTATACTTTTTCACAAAATGTTAGTGCTATTTTATAAAGTAAAAGTGTTACTATGTAAAATTTTGATTTTCTTTTTACAAGGAAGAATGCAAGTTTTGTGAAAAAAAGTTATATATTTTATGAAAGTAATATTTTGTTTACAAGTATCACAAGTTACTATCTTTTTGTGAATTATTATTATGTTTTTAAATTTAAAATATGTTTATAAAATAATTAAAATTATTTTACTTTATTTACAATGAAAATAATAGAAAGTACAAATATTTTTAAATAAAATATAAAATTATATATATATATATATATATAATTTCTTATTTTATAAAAATATATTTTTATAATTATATAATTTTTTCACAAAGTGTTAGTCCTATTAATAACTAAAAGTGTTATTATGTAAAATTGATATTATTTTACAAAAAAAATCAAATATTTTATAAAAAAAACGTACATATTTTATTTAAGTAATTTTTTTCACAAAGTACAAGAAGTTACTATTTTTCAAAATCTAAAATATTTTTATAAAATAATTTTATTTTATTTACAACGAAATAATAACGGGAAGCACAAATATTTTTAAATAAAATAAAAAATTAATCAAGATAAATATATAAAAAATTAATAAAGATATGAAATGAAAAATTAATAATTAATAATTAATAATATATTTGTATTTCTTTTATTAATTAAAATAAATATTTCTAAATAAAATAAGACATTTTATTATATAATAAACTCATGAAAAAAGTACAAACAACTACCCTATGGTTTCATTCAATTTTAATTAGAGGAACTAGACTGAAATTCCAAAATTACCTATGCCATGTCATCATTTCTAATAGTGTTAGTGTGATTTACCTCTAATTGCTAACAGACTAAATCACAGGTAGCTTTTTGTCACAAAAAATACTACATTCCTCTAAGGGTCCGTTTGTTTTACAAAAAATAAGGGTGGGAATCGGAATCGGAATGGAGGATTCCGATTCTTAGTGTTTGTTTAGCTAAAATTTATATAGGAATGGGAATAGGATTCCCCCATCAATGGGAATCACCATTCCCCCTATATTTCTATACGAATCAAGTCAAACCAACTATAAATTGGTCAAATATTTAAAAAATCGTCATATATTATTAAAAATTATAATATAAAACATATACATTAATAAAAATAATTACTAAAATATTTTAAGAAAATTTTTTGAAATATTTTAATAAAAATATTTATTAGATAATTTTGATTCCGATTCTGATTTCTTAGTAAACCAAACACTTTATTAAAATTTCTATACCTTTTTCGATTAGCCTCCATTCCAATTCCGATTCCAAAGTATGAACCAAACGACCCCTAATTGAAAATGAGTGAAACCACATGATAGTTATTTGTACTTTTCCACTAGAATTATTTGTCTTTATTTATGATACATATTCCTGTAATGCTGTAAGATTCAACAATTTTTGTTTGTTTGAATTGTGTAATGAATTTCTGATTCTAGAAAGTATGTTTTCCATTCTTGATCCTACAAGTTTCATGTTAGCAGTCTCTTTGTGCAATTTTCTTTGCAATAATGAGTTGAAAGCAGATATGCTTTTGTCGGGTCAAATGCACGAGAGGGTACCGAACTTTAACTTTATTTCAATTTGATCACTAAACTTTAATTTGTATCTTTTTAGATGCCATACTTTTATTTTTTCAATTTGATCACTAAACTTTAATTTGTATCTTTTTAGATGCCATACTTTTATTTTGTTTCAAAATAGTGACTCACAAAATTTTTTGGCACCTGAACAATTTAAAATTACTATTTTGATCTAGAATTAAAGATTTTTTACAAAATAGTCCATATTTTTTATACATTTATTAACAAATAAAAATAAATTTAGAAATTATTTTGATTTCATCTAATAAGACCATTCTCATTTTGAGTAAGAGAATGCAAACTTCTAAATTTTTTTGTAACTTTTGGACGAAATTGAAAAAATAAAGAGATTGATGGATTAAAATGATTTTGAAGAAAAATATAGAGCATTAAAAATTTTAGCAGTACTCTTTTAGAAATAAAATTAAAGTTACATCACCAAAAAGAAATAAATTGAAGTTTGATACCCAAACTGAAATAATTATGAAGTTGGTGACCACTATTGCATTTAACTCGGTATGAGTTGGAGCTAGTATATAATAAAAGCATATAAAAATAAAATAAAGAAATTCATTTGATAACGGCCGTTGGATGTGATAGTCATTTGAATCATAACCATTCAGCAAATCCATCCATTAATAACCCTTGGATAGAAAAATTGCTTCGATCTCAGCCATCCAATGTCTATATAATAAATTTACAAATTCTAAACTAAACCCTAACTCCATTTTGCCTAAATTTCTTTTTATCAGTTTGCTCTTCTCCTTCCTCAAAAACACCTTCCAGCTTCTATGTGCACTTCATTCAATTATTTAATTTGCTCAAAAACAGAAGATAAGAGTTTCTTTTGCTTGCAGGTACAATACCCTTCTACTGATTGTGTAATACTGATGGCATTTTATTGTTTCTTTGATATGAAAAAAAGAATGAAATTATGTGAATTAAATAAGTTTGTTTATAAATTCGTTTCAAAAAAAAGTTTGTTCATAAATTATGAATCTGTTGATACATTCATATTGGGAAGTAGGAAATTACTAATGGGTATTTTATAATTTTTCTTGAATGCTCTGTTTTACTATATTTTTTTTTTTCTTGAAAATGAAAGATTATGTGTACCCTTTTCAAAGAAAAGGAATCACCTTATCTAAGTTCATCAAGAAGCAAAAATTGAATGATGTTTCTCTTCTTGTGTGCAAGATTTTCAACAGTGTAATAGCTGTTCTTGCAACAAATGATAAAAATGTACACTTAACAACACCAGCAACTGGGTACAACTTAGATGGGCGCAACCCAAGATAATTAGTGGATAAGTAGGGTAAGCTTTTTTTTTTTTTTTTTTTTTTGTGTGTTCAGTAGATAGCACAGGTAACAGCTCATATCTCTGAAAAAGAAGAAGAAAAAAAAACAGAACTTATATGTAGAATACAAGGGTGTGAACAGGGCTCTCCATAGCCAGTAACTTTAGATTCAAGAAGTGAAGATTGACAACTATAAAATTCAAGAAAAAAGAGGGCCTTTGAATTAGGATCTTATCAGTCATTAAAATGTTAATGTAATGTATAAATACATTAATTTACATAAATTGTTTAGTTAATGCTCAAATTTAGAGGATGGCCAACCGTATTAATTCTTTAGTTTGCATAAGACAATGGACATAGCCACTATAAATTTGTTTATCCATCTGATTTATGAATGTACATAAGTTTTCGAAAAAAAAAAAAGTTCTATAGTTTAGTTTATTTGAAGTCTAATTCAATTAAAGCCTCTTTCTTTTTTAACATTATGTAGGAATAGGATACTTCTGTAATGCCATTACATTTTAGTTGATAATCTGTATCGGAAATTACTCTCACATGGAACGTTCAACATTATGCTTTAATTAGCTATGAATGATTTTGTTGCCTTTGACTTTGGTTTATCTTCTCGTTGTCCTTCTTTTGTTTCCTTTGGTGATTATGGATATGATGTTTGTTGAAAAATATGACCTTTTAATAAACCATTCCCCAATAACTAATGAAACTAAACATGTGATTGTCATAGTACCTTCTCTTTTAGTAGTTGTAACGGAATAATTGGAAGTTGATTGTGGGGGTAAGGTTCAAGGTGTCTACTTAAATTTGATTGTTATTCAGGATTTTAAGATTGATTACATTTTGGGGCCTAATCTTTTAAAGCTAGAAAGAATGCTAGTGAGTAGTTTGTAAGCAGCGGTTGGTTGCCAAAAAATTTATGTCTTTTTTTTTTTTTTCCAGGATTTCATTTCTTTCAAACTGCCTTTTATTATTTTTTAAAAGTTGGAAAGAATTGAATTCTAGCAACTATTGGCCTTCCTAACATAAGAGTTGATTGATGAAGAGTTGCTAGTTCATGAAATATTTGATTGCATAATCAAGAAATTTGTAAAATCTGTCAACAAGTTGCATTCAGTTGAAACTTCATTGGTTGACTCTTTGGTGTGCAATTGCAGTTTTGCACAAATGAAGAAGCAAAAGCAAAATGCTGTCAACGAGTCCAATCCCGATATTGATATTAAGACACTTATTCATGAAAACTCTTTGTTTTTTGACAAGCTGATTGAGCTTATTCCTGCTAAGTTCTATCTACCAATTGATGATACGGATAAGAAATGGTTCCAAGGCCTCAGCAAGGATGAAAAAGCTTTGGCAAAGAAGGAATCAAGAGAAAATATTAAGAAAGCACGGAGAGATCGGTTAGATCCAGAGAAGTCTTCAACAACTACCCTAGATTTGCTTATGCAAAATTTGGAGAAAGAAAAAGCAAATGATGAGAGTGATGATGAGGAAGAAGTGGAGATTAATCCAATGATGTCTGGTTTAGAAGAAGACAGTGGTAAGTCAGCAACGTACGAAGAACTCCGGCAACGGCTTCATCGCAAAATTGAAGAGCTTCGAGGAGGTCGAAACGCTGGGGGCTCAGATAAAGTAAAGAAGAAAAATGAGAAGAAAGGAGTTACACAAAAGAAACGCAAGAGGGAACCAGAATCTGATGATAAGAAGCCTACATCAAGGGAATCAATGGAAAAGGGAAAGGATGCAGCAATGGCTGCAAATGATTTCAAGTTTAGTCATGTTAAACTGGGGGGTGAAGAAGAACATGGAAAGAAAAAAAAGAGGAAGCTTTCAAAACTAAAAGAACTTGAAAAGGCTAAACAATTGGAGGAAGCTAAGAAGGACCCAGAGAAAGGGGATTTCATCACAAACAAGCATTCATGGAAAGCAGCAACGGCTAGAGCTGCGGGGATTAAGGTTCATGATGATCCAAAGCTGTTGAAACAGAGCATAAAGAAGGAGAAGAAGAGGCAGCAAAAGAATGCAGAGAAATGGAAGGAGAGATTTGGAACACAACAGAAAATGAAAGCAGAAAAACAGCAGAAAAGATCGCAGAACATCGCTGATAGAATTCATAAGAAAAAAATGAGGAAAATTGCAAAGCGAGAGAAAAAGCTCTTGCGGCCAGGATTTGAAGGTCGTAAAGAGGGTTACATTAATGAAGCTTCAACTTAGGGTGCTACATTCTAGAATTTTGTATTTGTGATTTCTTACCCTTACAATAGGCTAAATCCTGATATGGGTAGCGCAAAGAAAGATCATGTTTAGCAACCCTGTTCTACAAGAGTGTTTCCCTTCTCCATTTGTCTTCCATTACTAAGTACAATGCTGTCTGTTGTTTCAAATATGGATTTTTGGTTGCAGTGATTATGGAAAGAAATATTACTGCCAATTCTTGTTGTAAATTTCTAGCATGCTTCATGCTGGCTAGCATCTTTTTTTATCCCCCGCATTATTACTCAAGATAGTTATGTGGGAACCATTTGGATGCTGATCAATCGGTAGAAGTCTCTTTGTAGCAATTATACGAGCATTACAGATCAAGAAGACCAAAAAAATATCAAATTCATCATTATGTACTTGCATTGCATGCCCATGAAATGGACGAAAACTTGATAAAGACCAAAGATTCTACAAGCATTACATTAAAACAACATGCTGGACCTTTTAAACAACATTCCGGAGCCAGATAGATTTCAATATCATTGTTTGAAATCTAATCTAAATTTAGGAAAAATATCATGAATAACTAAATTTCACAAAAAAAAATTCATATTTATGGTAGGTTTTTTTATTTTAACTTATGTGTGTTTCATAAAATACAATATCTTTTTTTTTTTCTCTTTTTTACATTTTCTTCTTCCTCTTATCTTCTTCTCTTCATCACTTCTCCAAACCCAACGCTAACCATTACAAGATCTACAAAATTAATCTCAATTAGATCTACAAAATTAACCTCACTAATAATAGATTGATCTGTTCAATGAGAATCTTTACATGTATTTGTTAAAAGAAAGCAAACTCATAGATTTTTTTTAATTCGATTTTTATCTCAGATCTTATAAAGCCTCACTTCTTCATCTTCTTTTTTATTTTTTTAATTTACTGGAAATCCACCATTTCACAAATCATCAAAAATTATAATGGGTAAGTGTTAAATTTCATTCTTTTTATTCTTGATACTTGGGCGATTCTTGATTTCACTTCTTCTTCTTCTTTTTTATTTTGTTTTATTTGTTGTTTCTGTTTTCATTGGGTTGATTTGGAAAAAATTTAAAGTGTTATTATTTTTATTGTTCATCAAATTATTAAATATTAATAATAATTTAATATTTGGTTGTTGTGAGATTGTTATTATTTTTTGATTATTTTGAGGGGTTGTTGTGAGGTTGTTTTGATGTTGTTTGTTGTTTTTTGGTTGCTAAAGGGTTGTTGGATTGTTTTTACTGTTTTATGGTTGTTAAATGGTTGTTTTGATATTGATATGTGGTAATTAGCATAGTAAATTTAGTATGTTTCATGCATAATTATGTTGTGTTAAGTTTACATTTGAACTTAATTGTAATGCATTTTATTAAGTAATCACAAATGTTTATGGTTTTCATTGATGTTGATTAAATTTATATGTATTTGGATAATTCTCTAATGTTTTGAAGTTTATTTACTATTTAGAAAAATTAAAGGGGCATATAGAAGTTATTGGAGGTTAAGTGAGTTAGGACTCGGCAAGACTCGGCATGCATTCCATACAAATTCACGAGTCGGCATAGAGGAATGAAATTCACGACTCGGCAAGCTCCCATCCACCTTCATGAGTCGGCATAGAAGATGTCCTTCATGACTCGGCAAGCTCCTATCCATCTTCACTAGTCGTGACAGTGCACAATCTTCACTAGTTGGCAAGCTTCTTCACTATTCGGCAAGGTGTGAAAAGACATGACTGCTCGGACCATATCGCACTCTTTCGGCCATAACTCCCTCTACAGAACTCGGATTAAAGTGATTCAAGAGGCTGTGGAAAGCTATTTCAGAGGGCTACAATTTTTATGAAGATACCTAGATGTAATTCATTTGTTTGATTGCCGAAAATGCCCTTGAAGTGACTGAAAATGTTAAAGTATGTGACTCTTCACCAAAGAATGATTTGCACCCATTTGTTTATTAACTTCCGAAGCATATATATACTTTATTACTATCTGGAGAAAAGGTGGCAGCAATAGAGAACAATTTTTAGCCATAGAAAAATATTAGAACAAGAAGAACAATAAAAGATTCAAGAGAAGAAAGAAGGCTTGAAGATTGGAATGGCAATTCAAGAGTTTGATGTTTTCTTCTTCTTTATGATTCTAAATTGTGTAACTCTTACTATATCTTCTTTTATTTTTTTTTTATTTCTATGGATGTAGATTAATTGCATATTGTTGGGATTTATCTTCATATCATGAACCATGGTTATTAATTAACGAAAGTTAATCAATGTCTTTAATGAATGTATTTTATGTCTATTGTTCTTAATGCTTGTTTATGTTTAGCTAACTTAAACATGATCTTAATTAGAGTTATGCATTAAAAGATGGTAAAACTAATGGAAGAGATACACGTTTCATGAATTAGTTTAATGATTAGAAATAACTTAAATTATTCATGTCCATAATTTGGGATAAACTTTGCTCTATAGTATGTGTGCTTGATTTAAATTATTATGAGTGAGGATGAAAGTTAAACCATAGTGTTTAAATTATTGAATGCATGTTTGACCAATTTATAATCGAAAGAGTAAATTGATATATTAATAGACCCAAGGAAATGCATCTCATTGGAGAATACTTAAATTTACATGGAAATGAATTGATAGATAATTCCTAATAAATGTTATAATTGTTCTAATTATTGTTGCTTTAGAATTTATTATAAATAGCAGATTAGCATTTAGATGTTATTTTAATTGATTAGAATATTTATTAAGAATTATCTACCAAATCATTTTTCATGCAAATTTAATTATTTTTCAAAGCAATGTAATTCTTTGGGTCTAATAATGTATTAACTTACTCTTTCGATTATAAATTATTTAAATATGCATTCAACAATTTAAACACTATGGCTTAACTTTCATCCTCACTCATAATGATTTAAATCAGTCATACATATTATAAAGCAAAGTTTATCCCAAATTATGGACATAAATAATTTAAGTTATTTCTAATCATTAAATTAATTCATGTTATGTTTACATATTCCATTAGTTTTACCATCTTTCAATGCATAACTCTAACTATGATCATGTTTAAGTTGGCCAAAAATAAACAAGCATTAAAATCAATAAACATAAAATACATTCATTAAAGACATTGATTAACTTTCATTAATTAATAAAC
>CATIWO010548407.1:0-14761 GCA_949673435.1 Macaranga tanarius | reverse complement strand
GAGATAACACTTATTATTGAAGTTAATTTTAAATTCATACAATAAATTAGTCATGTATTATCTAATTAATCTTTAACTTGTTGAAAATGAGTTGCTCATAAAAAATAATAATAATAATCAATGCAATAATATATATCTAGATACGTGAAATTACAAAACTGTCCGTATGATTTATTGTATAAGAGTTGAATAATTTAGTAATTTATCAATTAAAATTAAATTACAATTATAATTGAATTGAAACTACAAAACTGTCCGTATGATTTATTGTATAAGAGTTGAATAATTTAGTAATTTATCAATTAAAATTAAATTACAATTATAATTGAATTGAAACTGTATTTTCTATTTTATTTAAGTTAACATATAAAATTTGGATAATTTTGTAATAATAAAAATTATTTAAAATTACAATTGTAATTGAATTGAAACTGTTTCCAATTTTAATTAGGTTAACTTATAAAACTTGAATAATATAGTAATATATTAATAGAAATTAAATTAAATTAATTATAATTTAAATTATATTATATTTTTTTATTTTAATTTGGTTAACTTTTATTGTATATAATATAAATTAATTAAAGTTTAATAAAAAAGTTACAATTAATTTAATTTAATTTTACTATTTAAATAATTAATTAAAATCATAATTTAAAAATAGTACAAATAATTTTTTTAATATAGAGAAATAATAGAAGTAAAAATAATTAAATAGTTTATGTGATTACTTAGTAGAACTAAAAATAATTTAATAGTTGATGTGGTTACTCAAAAAAATTAATGTTAAAAATAGAAAAAATTAATTTACAGCAATAAATTTTATTAAATTTTAATTAAAATAACTAAAACTAAGTTATCAATTTATCTAATGATTAATTACAATTATAAGATAAAAAATAGTTTAAATAATTAAAAATAATTAAACAATATTATTTTATATATTATTTATACAATAATATATCAAATTAGTGTGACATATTTTAAATTTGATTTATACACAATATATAGTGAGTAAAAAAAGAGAAAAATAACGTTAAAAATATTAAAATTTTAATTGACAGAAATTTAATTAAAAAAATTATTCCAATTAATTTAAAAATTTTTTGAATTATTTAATAATTAATTACAATAATAAATAAAAAAATTGTAAATAAAATCTTTCTGAAAGAGAAAAGTAGGTTAAAAAATTTTAAAAAGTAATATTTAATCACTAAAAAAAGATAAATATTAAATTTTATAAATGTTAAAATCATGAAAATGAATTAATTTATAATGATAATTATTGAAAAGTTAATAAAAAAATAACTAAAATTAATTTTTTATTTTTTATTATCAAAATAGTATATAGAATTGTCTTTTAAAAATTAAAGTACTAAAATTAAAAAAATATTCAAATTGATGTGTAATTACCAAAAAATAAAAAAATTAATGCTAAAATTATTAAAAATACTACAAAAAAATTAATTTATTGAAATATAACAAAATAATATATTTAAAATTTTATTTTATATTGATTAATTACAATTATAATTAAAAAATAATACGTGGAAATTTTTTTAGAAGATAAAAGTATTAAAGTTAAAAATAAATTATATTAAATTGTTTTAATTTAAATTTATTTTATAAAAATGTGTCCAATAATAGCAAGATCACGTACTTTGCACGTGTTGTGTGTGTCTATATATATATATATATATATATATACTCACTATCCTTTTAACATGCAGTATAATCTTTCTAAGATTTCACCTATTAAGCTACCACATGTTTGACCGTTATAATTAATTTGGTCAAATTGTAAAAATAAAAATTGTATTTGGTTTGGTCCCTTAATTTTGTAATAGAATATTAAAGTAATTCAAATTAAATTTTTAATTTAACTAGGATAGATTATTTTTCTCTTTTTTTTTAACTCAATGTTTTTTCAATAGATAAAAATAATAATGAATATTTTTTAAAAATATGATTTAGGCTCCGTTTATTTCAAAAAAAAAAATGTTTTGTCTGTGAAAATTTTTTTCATAAAAATATAATATTTTTTATGTTTGGCTACAACACTAGAAAAATAGTTGAAAAATATTTTTGGTATTTGGTTTGTGATAAATTTTTTTCCTAAATTATACAATATTACATAAAAGTGGTAACATTATATTTGATTTTTTTTCTTTTTCTATATTTCATAGGTATTCAAGTCTTGAAAAATAACTTCTCGTTCTTATAATGGGAAGTTATTTTTTCATATTTAAAATTATTTTCCTTTGACTAATAACTTATTTTCCTTTGATTTTTTTTTTTTTGGTAACCTAAATATTAGAAAATAATGGAAAATATTCCACAAACAAATGGAGCATTATATATATATATGACGTCTCTTAATTTTTATTATTTTTAGTTAATATATATATTTTTATGTTGAATC
Organism: Macaranga tanarius; assembly: GCA_949673435.1. Lineage (NCBI taxonomy): Eukaryota > Viridiplantae > Streptophyta > Magnoliopsida > Malpighiales > Euphorbiaceae > Macaranga > Macaranga tanarius. The sequence goes on along the minus strand of CATIWO010548407.1, from coordinate 12,339 downwards.
TTATAATACATCAACTAGTATATTTTATAAATGCATGCTAATATGAAACACAAAAAAATTTATACTGAAATGAAATTTAATTCAAGTAAAGATTTAAACAAAAACTTTTTCCAACTTTTTTTTTATTTTAGGACTTAACTTTATTTTTATTAGTTTGAAACTCATTTTTAACTCTTTATATGCTTAAGAGTGTTCAAAATCAAGTGATCGTCCACTATGATACACTATGATATTACATAGATAAAATAGAATTTAAAAGTACAGAGGTAATATGTGAAATCTATTCAAAATAAAAATTAAAAACTATGAATTTATTATCATATATTGTATATTATCATATAATTTATTATATTTTATATGGCCATATAAAGATACATAAAAGTTTAGATGCTCCTCTACCATCATTAGTCAGCTCTGTGCAACTTGACTAGAAGTAGTCTCCAATATGGGGATCCCTAAGTTGGTAGGGAGTTTCTGTAGTTAGTCAGTCTGGTTTTCTAACAACGGGAGGGAACTTATCATTGGTACGTTATAGTAATTTTTTTTCTCTGGATCGTTGTATGTGCCTCTTCAAATGAATACAATATTCATCATGTTCAAAAAAAAAAAAATTAGATACCGATACTATAATTTTATTTTTATATTACATAAATTGAATTTTATATTGTATATGTTATAAAATAAAATGGGTCCTTTTATATACAATTTTAAAAAATATTATTACATAAATTAGGTTTCCCTAATTTTTTGGAAAAATAAAAAATTATCATGATTTTGTGAAGGAGTGTGTTTTGTCTTTGACCCAGTGTATGCGTGTGCTTGTGTATTTTGTTGATTTCAAAAAAACTAACATTTAAATTTTCTTTTAACACCTTGCTAATTACTTTATTAAAAATAATTAATTTACTTGTTTATTAATTGTTTATAATTAATTTAGTTGTTTATTCTCTTCAGACTCTAGAAGTATATTGTTGTAAGAGTTTGATAAGCATAGCGCCATCCTCGTTGTCTTTCCAAAATTTATCAGTTCTCCGTGTGAGTGGGTGTGATGAATTGATAAACTTGGTAACTGCCTCAACTGCCAAAACTATGGTTCATCTCACACATATGGAGGTAGGCTATTGCAAGAAGATGACAGAAATAGTGGCAAAGGATGATGCTACAGAGGATGAGATTATTATTGTTTTCAACAGACTGAAATATCTGAAATTGTCATCTTTACCTATTCTAACTAGCTTTTGCTCAGCTAATCAGCTGGCTTTCAATTTCCCATCTTTAGAAGAAGTAGGAGTGACCGATCATTGCGATCGGATGATCACTTTCTCCGCTGGACCTTTAAGCACACCAAAGCTTCGGAGAGTACACAATTGGGCAGAAGGAGTCTATTTATTTGGGGAACAACAGTGGCAGGGAAACCTTAATGACACCATAACAAGTCTGCTTATAGAATTGGTGAGAATTAATATTTATTAATTTATTTCCATTAGCATATTCTCATTAATTAATTTAATCTATCCTTCTCTTATAATTAATTTTCATTAGCATATCCTTGTTAATTTATTCTTATGATTAAAATTAAAATTAAATTATAGGTCGATTGTGGAATCTTTTTTTCGACAACGACAGCTATACCCACAGATAAGCTCCATTTGTTAAAGAGGTTGAGCGAGCTTGAGGTGAAGGGCTGTGAATCAGTGGAACAACTATTTGACTTGGAAGGCTTTTCTGCTGATGATCATGATGGGCTGCTGCAGGAATTGACAAATTTGCGCTTAATTAATCTACCAATATTGACCCATTTATGTAGAAAGGATCCTCAGGGAATTTTGGACTTGAAGAATCTTTGGTTCCTCAAATTAGAAAACTGTGGCATCATCAAGTATGCATTTACTCTGTCCATGGCATCGTGTCTTTCGAATCTTGACAGCATAGAACTAAAGAGTTGTAAGATGATGGAAGGGCTAATTGAAGCAGAGGAAGAATCAGGATCAGTTAAAAACATCGTGCTCCATCAGTTGAAATCTGTAGCACTTGAAGGTTTGCCAAACTTTTTGAGTTTATATTCAGGAAATGGTAACCTGGAATGTCCATCATTGACAAAGATTACCATTCTTGGCTGTCCAAAAATGAAGGTTAGTCTCTTTTTCCCTTCTACGAAATTACTTAACCAATTTTAAAGATACAATAGATTCCCAAATATTTAACATAACATCTTGAAGCATTAAATTATTTTTATTGAAAATAATTTAATTTAAATATTTAAAATCTTATTTTAACCAATCAAATTATATAAAAATATTAATAAATGTTTAAAAATTACAAAATTATAAAGGGAAAAGCACAATTTGATCCATATGATTTCGCCTTATAAGAAAATTAGTGCTATGCTATAATTTTATGACATTTACATATTTGTGTTTTATATTTCTTTTGGCACTTTAATATCATATCAACTAATATTATTATTATTATATAAGAAACATTAATTTAACATTAAATATCAATGATAAAATATTTTATATATGACTTATGATCAATTATTTTTAAAAGTAATATAAATTCAGTTTAAAAATTATTTTTTCATTTATAATAAAATTTAAATTATATTTAATTTATTACAGTTTGTTAAATACTATATCACTTAATAAAGAATTTTACTATTAAATATTTATATTATTTTTAAAATTAAATCATAAATTTTTAACAATATTATTTAAAATTATAAAATTCATGGCACACAAAGTACTTAAATATCACATATAAATTACAGAACTTGTTTTATGATAAGTCTACCATAGTTGTACTTTTCCTAAATATCAATCTGTTTAAGACTCGGGTTTTTTTACACTCCAGTCCAGTTTATATCTATACTTCATAATTAATATTTCTAAAGTATTAATGACACAATATCATCATCTTTAACGTTTACTTTTCATTGTAAAATATTCCAAGTTTCTCTATCTTTTGATTAGACAAACAAACTACAATTCTTATAAAAAAAAATAAAATACTTTTAACTTTTACTATTTAAAAATATTTACAAACTAAGAAAAGTTTACTTCTTTACTAAATTAACTTAAGATTTTCAATATATATATAATGAAATAGGAACTATCTATAATAATTTTCTTAAATGCTAAATTAATACTTGAATATATTTTTTATATTTATTTATACTATTTTATAATTTTTACAAGATATATATTATACGTATAAATTTTATTTTAATTCCAAATATATTATTTAATTTTTATATTATGTGATTTTATTTTAACAAGTAATTATTTTTTTTTTTGTACTGCTAAAATAATAAAAAAAAATATTAAAAATATTTGGCAATTAAAATCAATTCTTTAAACAAAAATTAATTTTATTTTTTGATATAGAGATTCAATGAATTTTAAATATTAATGTGCTTACATTCGATACCTGCATGGTAATAAATAGGGCTGAGTATTCTATCACTTTAGTTTTTCAAATTGACCGAATTTTTTTTTATCTATAAAAACCAAATTGAACCAACTGATGATTTGGTTCATTTTCACTTAACTAATTTTTGTAAATAATAAAAAGAAAAGAAAAATGTAGCTTTTAATTTTTTTTATTGGAAATATATCCATTTTTTTACTTGGATAATGATATTGGAAGTATATTAAGTTATTAAGTCCACTAGAAGAAAATTTATTAACAAGCAAGTTCTAAAAAATCTTAAAATTTTTATTGTTAGTCCTAATATGTTAATTTTGACAAAATACACCAATGTAGCATTAACATTCGAGATTCCTTGTTACCCCAAACACCTCATCTACTTGTTAGGACAGCTTTCCATTCAAGTTAAAAATAATTCTTCTTCTTCTTTTTGTTCTTCTTCTATAACCATTTGAATTCCACCTAAAATTTCTGATTTCATCTTATAATATTGTCTTCTCATTGCTGCGACATCAAAACTTAGTTCTAAAACACTATAGAAATAGAATAAAAATGAATGAAGGAAGTGATTAAGAAATTGCAAATCAATGATCTGAACAACTACCATCACCTTCATTTCTATATTCTTAGATTGAATTGAAAAATGTAAGAACTCAGTTGCTGCTACTTTCTATTTGTAGCTTCTACCTTAACCTCTTCTTAGGGGCAAGTTCAATAAGAAAGTGAGTTGCGTGAGACACAACAACAACAACAAGAAATAATAATATACACATAACCATAGCAAGTTAAGAAGATAAAGAGAGGACCTAAATTTGAAGCCTTTTAACATAGAGGTGTTATTGGATGAACTCTTATTATTATTATTATTATTATTATTATTATTTTCAAATTAATGTTAGTTTCATTCAAAAAAAAAAATACAATGTAAATTCAAATTAATGGTATTAGTTGTTAAATTTAGTTTTAATAATTGAGATTTTTTTTTTTTTTTTTTACTTGATGGTCAAATTTTGTAAATTTTAGATGTGTTTTGCCATGTAAATTGAATCAAGAGAATTTATTTAAATATAATTTGAAGAAGAAATTGCAAAAAAAATAAAAAAAAAAAAAAAAAAAAAAAACAATAACAATAACAAAAAAATAGCTGACATGGTAAGAAAATAAGTTGACGTAAAAATTGAGGTGAGAAGGGGAAATTGAACGTTTATGCCACGTTAGCGTATTCGGTCAGAGTTAGCCTATTAGAATTAACGGTGAGAATTTTAGAACTTTTTTAGAACTCATTTGTTGATAATTTTTTTTTAAAAGAATTTAACTGTTAAAATTCAAAAAATTTATAGGATTGTTGACATCATTATTACTTTATTATTTATTATTTAATATATGTAATTTTAAAATACAATAATTATTCTTAAAAATAAAAAATCTATTTCATCCAATCAAAACACTTAACAATATTAATAAATTTAAAACATTTATAAAAATTTTTTTAAAAAAAAAGAATGAAAGGTAAAGAGAACATCACATTTATTGTTTTTTCTTTACTTCAACTTTAATATAAAAACCAGTCATGTAGCTGAAAGAAGTGCCGAAATTTATTAAAATTTAATTAAATAATAATACTATATTGTATATTGATACAATATCAAAAATTAATTTATTTTTATTTGTAAGAAAAATATATAAGTAATTTAGTTTCACAGTAACTTAATGTTCATTCACCCAATTAACTTTTTTTTTTTTTTTTCAAATGCTCTCTTTTTTATTTATGTTAAATACTAATCCAAATTTATATATTTTTACAAAATATTCTCAAAAAATTAATTTTCAAATAAAATTTTGTAATATTCATTTGAGCTGCTTTTTCGTAACTTGCTTTTCAAATTTATTATTTTTCATGTAGCTCATATTAATTTATTTTTAAAATCACAATAAATAACTGAAAATATCAAATTTATTTGTTAAAATGCTAGTTTTTTTTTAGCTAACTTGATTTATGTGTATATATTCATATATGTGCTTTTTCTTATAAAATTCTATATAATAAATTATTATTTATTTTTTAGTATATAGAACTTTTTTTAGAAAAATATAATTTCTAAAATATAAAAATGTGAATCAAAAACATATATTTTTATTCAATGTGTGTGTATATGTTGGGTTTCAAAATAATTAAGTTCAAAATTTGATAAGTATCAATCTCTATATTTCAATAATCACTCCTAACAGCTAATGTATAAACCTATCAAAAATTCTAATTTTTGTATAAAAAATTTTAAAGGTAAAATATTTATAGTAGTTAATAATAATATTTTTTTAACTAAAACGCTATTATACATATTCCAATACTACACAAATTCTAAGTATATTTATATCTAAATATTTTTCTGGCTCAAATCACTTAAACATTTTTTCCAAACCATTAAAAATTATATTTTTCAAAAAAATAAAAAAATAAAAGATCTATAGTAGTTATTTAGTATTATTTTTTAGCTAAAATATTATTACACATATTCCAACACTAACCTAATAATTCTCAGAATTAATTCTATTATAATGAAAAAAAATCAAATTATAAGTGTATTTATATCTTCTAGTGCAAAGCACTCAAACATTTTTTTTCAAACCATTAAAAATTATTTTCTAAAAAAATAAAGAAAACAAAAGATTTTTTTTTTAAAAATAACAATTATTTAATATTATTTTTTAATTAAAACACTATTATACACATTCCACCACTAATCTAACAATTTTTGAAGATAATTCTTTTATAACTAAAAAGAAAATAAAATTAGTGAGATATATTTTATTTTTAATTTATTTATATAAAATAATACTAAAGTGACAGATGAAAATAAAATCAACAGGTGAAAGACAGTTTGGAGGAAGTGACAGTTAAGAGCAATGATTTGACGATGATGGAGAGTGGTGGATTATTTCCAGTTGTTGAGCTGGTCGGCTTAGATTACAAAGGCCGCCATTTTCTTAAAAGAAATGGCAGGCTAGAGACACTCGTCGTGAGAGATGGTTCTGTACAAGTGCTGTTCTCACAGGAAGGACTTGTTGGGGAGGAGCAACTTGTACTTGTCAAACACTTGGAGTTATTTGATCTTTACAATTTGAAGCATATATGGAAATGGAACCAACCCTCCCCACTCAATCCACATCTTACTAATTTTCTTCAGACTCTACAAGTAAAGTCTTGTGATAGATTGATAAACATAGCGCCATCCTCATCGTCTTTCCAAAATTTATCATATCTCAAAGTGAGTTCTTGTGATGGATTGATAAAATTGGTAACTGCCTCAACAACCAAAACTATGGTAAATCTCACAGCATTGAGTGTCAATGATTGCAAGAATATGACAGAAATAGTGGCAAAGCATGATGCTGCAGAGGATGAGATTATTATTGTTTTCAACAAACTGAAATCTCTGGAATTGTGTTATTTACATAGTCTCACTAGCTTTTGCTCAGATAATCAGCAGACCTTCAATTTTTCATCTTTAGAAAAAGTATCGATCATTGGATGCGATAGGATGATCACTTTCTGTGGCGGACCTTTAAGCACACCAAAGCTTCGGGCAATATACAATTTCAGTACAAAATGGGAGGGAAGTCTTAACGGCTTAACGCCACCATAACAAGTCTGGCAGAGCAATTGGTAAGAATTTATTCTTATTAATCAATTTCCATTTCCATATTGTTATTAATCAATTTATGCTTCTTTGTGTGTCGACAATAATTGAATTCTATCTTTCTTATAATTAAGGTGGTGGAGGGGAGTGGATATTTTTCGACAGCCACAGCTATACCCACAGATAAACTCCATTTGTTAAAGAAGTTGAGAGAGCTTGAGGTGAAGGGCTGTGAATCAGTGGAACAAGTATTTGACTTGGAAGGCCTATCTGCTGATGATGGGCTACTGCACCATTTGAAAAAATTGCGCTTAATTAATCTACCAAGGTTGACCCATTTATGGAAGAACAATCCTCAGGGAATTTTGGATTTGAAGAACCTTGTGTTGGTAAAATTAGAAAACTGTGGCAGCTTGAAGTATGCATTTACTCAATCCATAGCGTTGTGTCTTTCCAACCTCAGAGAAGTAGACGTAAGGAGTTGTGAGATGATGGAAGGGCTAATCAAAGCAGAGGAAGCATCAACATCTGTTAATAACATTGTGTTTCTTGATTTAAAATCTGTTGCACTTGAAGATTTGCCAAACTTTTTGAGTTTCTATTCAGGAAGTGGTAATTTGGAATGTCCATCATTGACAAAGATTAGCATTTATGGCTGTCCAAAACTGAAGATGCAGCCATTCTTTTCCATGCTTGATAAAACGGAAAAGGTCAGTCTGCTTTTTTTCCTTTACTAAATTACTTACAAAAATGCAATGGACTATGAGATTTATGTTTATTGAAAGCATTTAATTGTTGTGCAGGGGTTCCCCAATTTAGAAATGTTGTCATTAGACAGCAAATCCATAATGATATTGCAATCTAAATTGGCAACTGCTATACAAGTTCTTGACTTGCTTTTCTTCCCTAACAAATCTTATGTTTATTCCATTCCAAGTTTAATCAATCTGAAAATGGTTAAAGTCCATGATTCTTCTATCAAAGAGCTATTTAGAGGACTCAATGCAATTGAACTTGAGAGCCTGACAGTATACCGTTGCAATGCATTGATTACTGTAGCATCCTCTGGACCCTTCCGAACTCTAACAACTCTGACTGTAATGTGTTGTAATGGATTGATAAACCTGGTAACATCAACAGTAGCCAAGAGTATGGTGCATCTTGTGGAGTTGAATGTAGGACTTTGCGATAAGCTGAAAGAAATAGTGGCAGGAGAAGAGGACGGGGCAACAGATGAGATTGCTTTCACCAATTTGAAAGTGTTAACTCTTTATGAGTTGCAAAGCCTCACTGCTTTCTGCTTGGGCAATTACACCTTCACATTCCCTTGTCTGGAACAAGTAAGCCTGCGAATATTGCCCAATTTGAGGACTTTCTGCCTCGGACTTCTAACTGCACCGGAGCTACACAGCGTTGATTTGATAAATAAATCTTGGGGATCTTGGGGAACAGAAGGATGTTATTGGGAAGGTGACCTGAATGCCACTATAAAACAGCTGCATGTGAAAATGGTATGTATTGATCAAATGTTCATATTTGTCATGTAATTAATTGTTATTTCTTATGTATTGATCAAATGCAATATTTTGGGTTTGCTTTAGGTTGGATTTAAGTACCTCAACGATTTGAAACTTTCTAAATTTCTTGAACTGAAAGATTGGCACAGCCAATTTCCATTCAGTTGCCTCGAAAATTTAAAAAAGTTGGTGGTGGATGGTTGTGGACTTTTCTCCAGTGCAGTACCTTCAAATGTACTGCGAGCGGTGAATGGATTGGAAGTGTTGGTTGTAGAAAAATGTGAGTCGCTGGAAAAAGTGTTTGATTTGGACAGTCTAAATGCTGATGAAGGTGATATTGGCCTGATGGGACAGTTAAATGAATTACATTTAATTGATTTGCCTAAGCTGAGGAATGTGTGGAATAAGGATTCTCGAGGAATTTTGAGCTTTGGAAATTTAACATTGCTAAAAGTTCATGATTGTGGTAGATTGACTAATATATTTACTTTGTCTATGGCTTTGGATCTTGCAAATCTCCAACAATTTGAAGTTAAAAGATGCGTTTCAGTGGAACACATCATCACAAAAGAAGCAGAAGAAGACGAAATAGCATCAATGTGGGATAAGGCCATATTTCCTTGCTTACACTCTGTCAGTCTTGAGTGTTTGCCGAGCTTATCAAGTTTTTATTCTGAAGGCGATGTTCTGCAATGCCCGTCCCTGACAAAGATTGATGTCGTTCTCTGCCCAAAGATTGAATTATTTGGTTTAACATTTTCAAATGAAGACGTGACGATTTTCTCTGGCAAGGTCAGTTTATTAATATTTTAGTAATTGATTTTTATTTCTATGGTATAATTCCCAGTTTGTTACTTAATATGGTCTCTTAGGTTGCAATCCCAAGCCTCGAGGAGCTGAAGGTGGAATGGAACCTGGTGAAGCATATGTTGAACGAAAATTTTCAAATTTTCTTGCACAAGCTGAAAGTAATTGAAGTGACTTGTTTTCCTGGCAAATCTGCTCATTTGCCATCTCATTTCATTCGAAGCTTACCCAGCCTCGAGAAGCTTATTCTGAGTGATGCTTTTTCCGAGGAAACTATCCTACATGAGCTGAAACATCCAGTGGACGAAGGCTCTTTAACAGTCACTGATTTTCAAAATCTGGAAACTTTACAAGTATTGGAGAGCAGCAGAATGAAAGTTCTATTGTCATCCTCAATATCTTTTCAAAATCTGACGACTTTGGAAGTGTCAAAATGTCATGTTTTAATAAATTTGATGACAGCATCTGTGGCTAGAAGTCTTGAGCAACTCAGAAGAATGAATATAAAGGAATGTGAAATGGTGCAAGAAATAATAGCAAGCGAAGCAGATGCACAAGAAGATGAGATTGGATTCATTCAATTGAAATATCTGGGACTGCATGATCTACCAAGGCTCAAAAGCTTCTGTTCAGGTTCTTATGCATTCAATTTCCCATCATTGGAACAAGTGATCATCAGAGAATGCCCCAGCATGGAAATATTTGCACAGGAAGTCTTAGCCTCACAAAAGCTATGGCGAATTCAAACTGGAGAATTTAAATACGAATGGGAATGGGAAGGTGACCTCAACAAGACTATTCAAGAATTATCTATTCCTGGAAATGGTATGAAATAATCACATTTATTTATTTAGTTTATATATAACTGTTAACTTAATTGCCCTAAAATTTTCTTTAATAAATGCGTATGTTATGCTAGTTTGCTGAACAAAATTGAGGCCATCTTTCATTTCAAAGCATGCAATGAATCATCAGTGCCTTACAAGTCAAAATAGCATTTTGTTGAAAAATTAGCAGAATTGTTGTGCATACTTTTCTGATTTAGCTTTTAATGCAGAAGCTGCTGATGCTGATCTCACCAGTGAGATTGATGAAATAGTTGGATCATCATAACCAAACTCTGCAACAACTGAAAAAGTAGAGCAGAATTCAGTTTCTTGCCTCTTTCCTGCCTTGTTGATGGTTTACTTTGACGCCCTTTTTAGTATGCTGCTCTTTTTATGATTAATTTTCTTTCTTCTTTTATTTTTCTTTGCAAACAACTAAAAGGTAGTGCAAATAACATTATTCTTACAGACTTTGATTATTTCATATCATATGTGTTGTATTTGTGACATAAATTTGGATAGGAGATTCGTTGGTTTTACGTTTTGGGCATTTTTGGTCGTGTTTTACATATTAGAGACAGACATGGCCTGAGACACGGACGTGTCTCAAGGTGTGTTGTGAATACGGATGTATTAGTGACCGTGTTGGAACCTATCAATACGTCTAGAAAGGTACACAGGCGGAAACATGAGCGTGTTTCAGCCAGTGTTTGGACTCCGTTTTCGCTCCAGAAGGCTACACGGGCCGAAACACACCCGTGTGGCTGTAACACCCTGTAATTTTGATTTGTTTGAGTTTTATGATTTGTTCCCACTTTTTAATTAAATTGGTATATGTATATGTGTGTGTGTATATATATATATATATATATATATATATACATATATGTATAGTGTGTGTATGTACTTTTGTGATTAAATTAAAAAAATTTGAGTTCAATTATGATAAAAATATTTTAAGAAGGGATTTAAAATGATAAATTCCTACTCTTAATATAAATATACAATTTTTATATTTTGAAAAACAAACCCCTTTATTTTCCCCTCCTCTTCTTTTCTTTTCTTTTTCTCTTCTTTTTTCTTTCTTTCTTCTTCCTCTTACCGTCGGCCTCCACTGCCGCCATCTCCAACCGCCGCGACCACCTCCACCACCGCAGTAGCATATTCTCCTCGTCGTCATTCGCCCTCACTACAAAAAACAGCTAATTTAGCGACGAATTTTCCCGTCGCTAAATGACTTAGCGACGAAATAATGACGGAAAATTTTCCGTCGTTATACTGCTCGTTGCTAAACTTTAGCGACGGATAGCTCTTTCCATTGCTAATCTTAGCGACGGAAATGAACTGTCCGTCGCTAAAATAGCGATGGCTTTCCATTTTCGTCGCTATATTTAGCGACAGACATATCTTTTCCGTCGCTAGGCTTAGCGAGGGAATCTTTTTTCAATCACTACTTTAGCGACAGATTTCCAATTTTCGTTGCTATATGTTTATTTTAGCGATGGAAGCCGTCGCTATTTTTATGGATATTTTTTTTCCCAAATTGGTAAGCTACAAATAATTCACTACAAGAAACTCCAAATTGCTTGACAAGAAATTTTCATCTCTAACTTTAATAAATATGATAAAAAAATATTTTATATATTCCAATGTAAAATGAACATAATTCAATATATTGTTGATTAGTGCATTACAAGACCTATTAAAAAACTACAAATAAATTATACACTACAAAAACATGTAACCATTAGCAAAAACTACTGCATTTGTGCCTTCATTTTCTCTTCAGCAGATATCCTTGAAACCAGCCTTTTCAGCTCTTCTCACAAGCTGAGCAACCACATTCCTGTACTTGTACACTTGCATGATAGGAGAAGGGAATGTGATCTAAAATGACCACAAGTATAATGCAATAAAAAAGCATGTCCACCCAAATATAATCATGAATTTGTAATAATACTTATTACCGTTATTGACCAGTGAGGCAGACCTTTATCAGACCAACAAAATATACACACCTATGAAAAATGGTCACAAACAACTTATAACAAGTTCAAATGAATAGTTGAAAGACAAAAATTACTAAGCCTGTGGAATTAACTCTAATGTAGAATTAACTTA
>CATIWO010548354.1:0-14606 GCA_949673435.1 Macaranga tanarius | reverse complement strand
AAATTTATGAAGAAAAAAATTATTTCTAAATTTTATCAAAAGAAAAAAAATTGGATCATCAAAAATATTTTGTTTCAAAAAAGAAAAAATAAAAAATTTTCAAAATTAAAAAGAAAAAAAATTATATTATTTGTAGTTAACAAAGTATATGAGTGGTATTAGAGTTTAAGAGAAATTAAATTTTTAAATTATTTCAATTTTGAATTAAATTGAAAAATTAAATGTCTGGAGGATTAAAAAAATTTTGTGTAAAATTTGAAGGACTTAAAATATAGTGAAAGTACCGATTTGAAACAGAAATAAAAGTTAAGTAACTGAAAAGATAAAAATCAAAATTAAGGAACCAATTTGAAACGAATGTCAAAGTTAAGTAACCATTTGGTAATTTACCCTTATAGTTTGTCTTCTTTATGGTTTAGTATTGTCAAAGCTAATGAGAGTTATGCACTTAGCTTGATAGTTAAAGAATTTATAATTTGTTAAACTAGTTGAGTTAGTCATGTACTAGTTGTAGATATGGTTCTTGTTCACTTGTACAAGTAAAATCAGGTAATATAAACCTTACTAGTAGGCGTAAGTGTCAGTTTTCAGCAAAGTTTTTACTTGTAAAATATGTAATATTGCAGCTATATAAAGAGAAGCTTTGTTAATAAGTAACTTTCTATGTGATGTTAAGAGTTGATAAGTAATGCAACTTCTATATAAAGAGAAACTTTGTTAATAAGTAACTCTGAACAACAGAGTTGAACTTGAGGCCAAACCAATGCAATTTTTAATATTAATGACAGTTGCATTTCTTGAAATTTTGCTTTGTAGCATTTTCATTTTCTAATTGCTTAGGAACGTTCTTGTATATCCTCACTTATATTGATTAAAAAATAATTATCAAGAATTGATTAAAAATTCTAACTCAAAATAAATTAAATATAATCACTTAAAATTTAAAAATAAATTAAAATATTAATTTGAATATTTTAATGACACTTTATATAAAGATAAGAACAAGTGAAAAAACATAATCTTTTGACCAAAATTAAAAATTAACTTGAATTTTAGATTTATACCAAATACAATATAACAAAATATGAAATTTATTTGAAATAAATTTCATAAACTATTCATTTAAACTAAACACACTTCATTAATAAAAATTCATTTAAAAATGAATCCTATTTGAAAATGAAATAATTTTTTGGTGAAATTGAACCAAACATACGTAAAGCTAACAACTCCAGCAACTTGCATTGAATTTGCCATAAAGAAGATATAAAGAAAGAAAACAAAGTTTGAAGCTAACAATTTGTCAAAGTAAATATTAAGAATAATTTTAAAAAAATTGAATATATTTTAACACTTTTTGTAATTTAATTATATTTTTTCAATTTTAATAATTTTATACACAAAATTTTTTTATTTTAACAATTCCATACACTGGTTAAAAATTCAGTAAAACTTTATTGATGTGGCCACCAAAAAAAATTTGAGTCGATCCACATAGGTGTTATGTCAAAAAATATCATTTTGATTATTTGTAAAACAATATATAATCTTTGATATTTTTTACAAATTTAATTATAAACTATTAATTTTAAAATTGATGCATGTATATGTATATATATATATTTGTTTAATGTATATATTTTCAATCGATACATGTAAAATGGTTATTTAAACAATCAGATTTCAAAATTAAATATTTAATTAAAGAGATTATTATTTTATTTTAATTCAATTGTTTCCTGTAAATCGATGTTTATTTTATTATTTTGAGTTAAATTATTATTTAGAAAAAAATTTAAGTTAAGTAGTTTAAATTTTAGATTTTATTTAATTAAAGTAACATTAAATAGTACTTTTCATATCAAATTAATTAATTTCTATTAGTATTTTAGGAAATTTTATGATTTTTAATAAGTATATAAAAAATTTAAAGCAATAAATAATATAAAAATTACTATTTAATTTTATTTTAATTAAATAAAATTTAATTTTCAACTGTCATTGAAATTTACATGTATCGATAAAAAAAAAGTATATATATATCCAGCAACTTGCATTGGATTCGCCATAAAGAAGATATAAAGAAGAAATCAAAGTTTTAAGCTAACAATTTATCAAAGTCAATATAAAAGCTTGTAAAATTTAATATTATTAATGATATTAAATTGTAATAAAAGGTATTTATGTTTGATGCATGTCTAATCTAAGAAGTAATAATTTAAGGGATAAGTACAATTTTGATTCATGTAATTTTGTCTTTTTGTTAAAATCAGTCATGTGTTTTTTTTTTTATATTTAAGTACCCTATATTTCATATTTTTCTATACTTTAGTACCCTTCTATCAAATATTATTTAAAATATATGCTTTAATGTAAAAAAAATATAAATTTTTAATACTAAAATCATAAAATGAGTGATATATCATTCAACTAATTACAATAAATTCACAACAAATTAAGTTTAGATGTATTTTTAATTTTATTATAAATAAAAAAATAATTTTAAAATAAATTTAGAATATTTTTAAAAATAACCATTTGATTAGATTGATCATAAAACATATATATATAATAAATTTATCATTAAAATTTAATATTATATTAATATTTTCTTATAAAAATAATGATATTATTAATTAAAAGGGTACTAAAATGTAATAAAATATAATCTACAAATACTAAAAAGTTGAAAAAACCACAAAACTAATTTCGCCTTAAAAATCAAAATTGTAATTATTCTATAATTTAATATCCACCCACCCAAATAGATACAAAACCTTGCCAAAATCTATAACAAATCAATATGGTGGAAGATATACATCCCATTAGAGCTGTAACGGAGTCGAACTACTCGTAAACTTTTAAGAGTTCGGTTTGATAAGAGCTTGTTCAATTTTGTATGTTGAAATTTATTTTATAAATGAGTAGAGTTCAAATTATGTAAAGCTCAGCTTGCAAAATTCATAAACAAGCTCAAATAGAAGTTTGCAAACTAGTTCGTAATTTTTATATATTACTATTTGATATTATACATATAATATATACATTTTTATTTATAATATATCTAAAAAATACTTTAAAATATATTATTAAAATAAAATTATAATTTTTATAAAATATATTATAATTTATTTAATAAATAATGTATTTTTAATTTTTATAAATAATTTTAATTTATACTTTATATGTTTTTAAAATTATTTTAAATTCGTTTAAAATTGTGAACAGTTTGCGAACAACATGTGGCATAACAAGTTCGGTTCGAGTTTAGCTTATTTATAAATGAATCAAATCTGAACTAACTAAGGTTCAGTTTGACTCAGTTCGGATATACTGTTATATCCCACCGTATAGGATATATTATTATTTTTTTCTTTTGGAGAATGATGTAAGAAATATATTAAAATATTAATTATTTTGTTTTGTATATATCAATGACATATCATATTAATTGTGTTCCTGATTTAAGCACATTATTTTTTTAGAATTGTTTTTTTTTTATCACAAAAAAATTTAATATTCATTAATTGGTAGTAACTGCATCAAGTACATCAAGTAGAAAGACAGGAGGCCGAAGGCTCCAAGGACAATTATGAGAAGTGAATCTGGCAGTTTTTGCCAAACAATGGGCTACCTGGTTAGCATTGCGTTTAACAAAGATAACCCTTATATTCTGGAAATGTATAAGTATGTCACTGCAATCCTGCATTATTAAACCCACCTTAGAAGCATCATAAAATATGTTATTAACATCATTTACCACATTAAGAGAGTCAGATTCCAGAGTTACATTGTCTATCCTTTAATCGTGAAGCCTGCTAAAAGCCTCCCTAACACCAAGAGCTTCAACAAGCTGAGGATTTTTGGAGTGAAGGATAGACAAACAGCTTGGCAGAGATGAACTTCTTTATGGTTTATTATTGTCAAAGCTAATGAGACTTAGGCGTTTAGCTTGATAGTAAAAAATTTAATTTGTTAAACTAGTTGATGAGTTGGTCATGTACCAGTTGTAGATATGGTTCTTGTTCACTTGTATAAGCAAAATCAGGTAATGTACACCTTACTAGTAGGTGTAAGTGTTAGTTTTTAGCATAGTTTTTACTTGTAAAATATGGAATATTACTGCTATATCAAGAGAATTTCTGTTGATAAAAATGTGAGAGTTCATAACCTTTTGTTTGTTCTTAATTTCTTGTTTCATGGCCCTCACCGTCCTAACAATTATTATCATTAATATGAATATTGAGAATTTTCTTAAGGTTTTGCAAGCTTTTTTTTAAAATTATTATTAATATAAAGGTCAAACGGACAATCCTCTTTTAAATCAGGTAAAAATTAATTCTACAATAATAAAAGAAAGTTATTTTATAATATTGAAATTTTGTCATAAACTCATAAAATAATTTCTTTTTATTATTTAATTATATAATTAGACTTTAAAGAAAAAAAAAATTTAGATTTGTTTGTAGTGATAATGGAAGCATTACATATCATGAGCTAGCTAATATAGCGTCACTTTATGATCAATATTATTATAAGTGTTCATGCTGCCATTGTATGCTAGAATTTGAAGGAGTCAGGTTTCTTATAATGTGTTTGTCGTTGAAATATATATGGAAACCAACTACCTTATGATTGATTCATTCATCTAGGATTTCATTTATTTCAACATTATAATTATGATGGTGCTACCCTCTTTAATAATTTTATTAAGATTTGATTGATCACAGCCGGAGGCAGTATCCCTCAAATTTTAATAAAATGATTAAATTGAAGCTGATGAGATTTTAGCCTTTTAGGGAATTATTAAGCCTAATAGATGCCAGTGGGGCTTGGAGAAATATTGTAATGCTGAGAAATGAAGTTAAATCATACTTTACTTATTTGCTGGGGGATGGGAAATCTTTCTTCTTTTGGTATGATCCTTGGGCTCAAGGACAAAGTTTGGCTGAGAGATTCCCTGGTATTATTGTTGACTCTGATATTCTTTGTAAAGCATAGGCTTTACAAGGAAATGGGGAATAGTTCAATCAAACTCTTGTTCTTTTATGTGGTTGTGATAGAGAACCCATCATCCATTTATTTTTTAGTTGTTCATTTTTAGAGAGTATAAGGAGAAGAGTTCTTTATGCTGGAAATATTAATTAAAAGGAATCCTTGCTGCTAGCAAAGAAAGATTAGCTGGCATTATTGTAGAAAGGCTGCTGGGAAAGACATTATAAGCAAGTACAGGAGAGTTGCTTTCCTGGCAACTATATACTACATTTGGAGGGAGAGAAATGAAGTTACATTTCAGAAAGTTCATCTTAATGCTGATAGAGTCTTTCGAATAATCAAGTAAGTATTGTTACTTAAGTGCTATTATCTGCAAAATTTCGCACATGAAATAAGCCAGCTTTGGATTACTGCATAGATTCTTGTGTAATTTTTTTTGGGTTGTGATTGGGAATAATTGTTTTGGCTGGTGAAGTTTGTTTTGTATTGTTTGGGATGTTTGTTATATATATATATATATATATATATATATATATATATATATATATATAGTGTTAGATGTCACAACTCACAACATTACGGGTTGCAATATTTGACGGATCTGTCCCCCAGGATACAAGGAAGCATATCTGTTTTTTATTTTTTTAATAATTTTACGCGAATTGCGACAGCACCGTAACCATTGCAACCCACAACATGAGAAATTTTCCTATATGTATATATATTACAATATCCAACGGCGGAAACATGGGGCAGGGGGGCCGCTGCCCCTAGCCAATGAAGATCCCTTAAAACCCCCAAAATTTAATTAATTACCCCTCACTACTCACAAAATAAATTTAATCTCTCAAAAACTTATATTTTTACCCCCAAAATTTATTTAATTGCTCCTCCATTATTCATAAAATAAAGTTAATATATATAATTTTTTTCTTTAAAATTTTCTCTGGGATCCGCCACTAACAACATCATTAAGCTTTTATTGTGGGCTATAAATTATATGTTAGATATTCATGTCCAATTTAAGAAAATATCATCAAGCTTTTTTATGAAACAAATATAAGAAAATATCACAATGGTTGTAATTTCTTACATATTCATATCCGATTTATGGTGAGTTATAAATTATGTGTGAGATAAACACTTCGTGATGTTCTTAAAAAGAAATAATGACTAAAATATTTTATCATTAATTTCTAACTCATAATTAGGTAATGTTCCATATCGCGGGCCATGACAGCAACAGTATGTCGCTGCCCGTATAAATTTCCTAATCTACCCCTGCTCCTATTTCATGCTCCGTGTAAAATGGGACAAAATTAAAAAATTTCAATTTTTTTTGTCTTCTAGTGTCCGTAACATACTATTTGTGTCACGGATACCTATATCTATCATCACCCTCATCATATTGCAGTTTTTTTTTTTGCCGCCAAACAGAAACTTAAAAACAAGAAGAGAGGACGTTTTTTCAGTTTGAGGGGCTGTTGCTGACCATTTTTCAGTGAACAGCCTTTTCTTTTTTCTTCTATTTTAATTTTTTTTTATTAAGTAGTTGATTTTTGCTTTTCTATTGTGCTTTTTGTGAGTTCTTAAAAAATTATTGTAGGGGAATGAATAGTGTACAGAACTTTGGTGGATCATTATGGTTGGTAATTCTACTCTTTTTTTCCTACAAATTTTAATTAAACTTTTAAATAGTATTGTAAAGGATATATCCTTACAGGGTTTAGTAGCCACAAAAATATCCTTTCCTTTAACTTTGAGATTGAAACTATGAAAGATCTCAATATTTTCAAAATTCAAAGGGAATGGTGTTTTGTAAAGAGTTCAGGTGGTGATTTTAATGGAAGAATTTATTACAGCTTGGTTATTTTCTGTTGTGGTTCCCTCCTATATGAAGCCCACAATTAAATAATTTTTTTTAAAAAAAGGAATGAAACTTGGGCGGCAAGGCCAAATGCCTTGCAAGCAAAGTCTAAGCAATCTATAAGATTTGCTTGACAAGGTCATGGGTTACTTGCCCAAGTTGATGGCTATAAAAAGTTATTTGCTTGGCATTTCCAAGAAAGTGAGTAGGTGTGAGCAAACAAGCACAGGACAGAAGTGAAAGTGAGGTGTGTGCTTGTGTCCAAGGGAATGCCAAAGCAAAGTTTGCTTTGATGAGTGATAGTAGTGAAAGTGAGGTGTGTACTTGTGTGCAAGGGAATGCCAAAACAAAGTTTGCTTTGATGAGTGATAGTGTGCCAAAGTAGGGTTACTGCTTTGATGAGAGTGTGAGCCAAAGCTAGTGTGCTCTGATGGAAAAATTGTGTGAGAGAGTTTTGTGAGTTTGGGAAATTATTTTCTTAAAGGGTGAGTGACAAAATAGTGAGTAATTTATTTTGGATTTGGTAAACACTTTGAGTGTCACTATTGTAGTGAGATCTCTATTATTGTATTCCTCTAGTATGATTTAGAGATGACTCTCTCTGTACCTACTATTTTAATAGTGAAAGATATTTTCGGATTTGGTCCCGTGGACATAGCTCAACATCAAAGAGTGAATCACGTTAAATTTCGGTGTCATTTTTATTTGATTATTTTTACAATAGTTTTTATTTTGCTTGCCTGAATTATTATTCCACTATGCTGACTCTATACTACCTAATTTCGCAACATAATCTTCAATAATTAAAAAAAGAATTTATCTTATCTTAATGCAAGTTATTAAATGAGATTGACATTTTTTGTATTTTATCTTAAATTACTTATTTTCTTTGCATAACCTCTATTTTTATTAATAAGATTTTGTTTAAAAATATTGGCTATAAGATATGTGTTTGGTAGATGTCACATCTCAGGAAACATGTAACACATGCATAAATTCCATTACTTTTCATATTTATCAAGCAAACAACTTCTTAATTTACCTGCACATTAACACCATGGATTCACAAATCCTCTCACTTCCATTGCTTTTTATCTTTCTCCTCTTTCACTTTATCATATGGAGGGTGTGGAAGAAGGTAATTAAAACCAGCAGCAATGACAAACTTCTAAATCTGCCTCCTGGACCCTGGAGACTACCCATCATAGGAAATATACACCAATTTATTAGTGGCCAACCCCGTCTCAGACTTAGAGACTTGGCAAAGAAATATGGACCTGTCATGCACCTACAATTCGGAGAAATGTCAGCAATTGTCATTTCTTCACCAGAAGCTGCTAAAGAAGTATTAAAAACTCATGATGTTCTGTTTGCTCAAAGACCCTCTCTCCTTGTTGCAGATATCTTATTTTATAATTCTTCAGATATTATTTTTGCACCCTGTGGAGACCATTGGAAGCAGCTGCGTAAAATTTGTGTATCAGAGCTTCTTAGTCCAAAGCGTGTGCACTTGTCTCGATGGATTCGAGAAGAAGAGGTATCAAATCTCATCAGATCAATTTCGTTAAGTGCAGGATCTCCTATCAACGTCAGCAAAATGTTGTTTTCTCTGCAATGTTCTATAGTTGCAAGAGCAGCATTTGGCAAGAAATACAAGGTCGACCAAGAAGCATTCATGCCGGTTATTTTGGAAGTTATGAAGATGATAGCAGGCCTTAGTTTAGCCGACTTGTTCCCTTCTATCAAATTGCTTCGTGTGCTTAGTGAAAACAAGCTCAGGAAACTTCGTGAAAAAGTTGACTTGGTTATTGAAAACATAATCAATGAACATAAGATTTCCAGGGCCATGGCAAAGACTCACAATGAAGGTGAAGAAGATCTTGTTCATGCTTTGTTGAATCTTCAAGAGCATGGAATCCCTGAACTTCCCCTGACAACTGACAATATAAAAGCTGTTATCCTGGTAAGTATATACACTATATGATTAACACTCGATTAAATATCAACCATGAATGGTAACTTAATAATCATGCATGGCATGAAATATCATGTTATTGCAGGACATGTTTCTTGGAGGGACTGATACAGCAGGTACAATTTTAGAATGGGCAATATCAGAAATGATAAAAAATCCTCAAGTGATGAAGGAAGCACAAGCAGAAGTTAGGCAAGTTCTTGACAGGCAAAGAAACATTGATGAAACATGTATTAATGAATTAAAGTACTTGAAGCTAGTCATAAAGGAAACTTTGAGACTACACCCTCCTGCTCCATTGCTGTCTCCTAGAGAAAGCAGTGAGCAGCGTCAAATCAGTGGATACAACATACCTGCAAAGACCAGAATCATGGTGAATGCATGGGAACTTGGCAGAGACCCCAAGTGTTGGATTGAAGCTGAAAAGTTTTGTCCAGAGAGATTTATTGACAGTGCAATAGACTATAAGGGAAGTAACTTTGAATTTTTGCCATTTGGTGCTGGAAGAAGGATATGTCCAGGTATGTCCTTTGGTATGGCCAATGTTGAGCTTCCATTAGCACTGTTACTGTACCATTTTGATTGGGAACTTCCCAATGGTAACAAGAAAGAAGATGTGGACATGGATGAGGATTTTGCTACTGTAACTAGGAGAAAAAATCATCTCTACCTAATTCCTATTCCATACTATCATCAGATTTCCAACTGATCACTCAGCTGGGAGATATTGTGGAGATTGTTCCGTGTATTATATTTTGTGTGTTATGTTTTGTGATCAGATGTGTAATATATATTCAAGTATTATATATTTGACTAATAAAAATGTTATGGATGTATATATGATTTATGATCAGATGTAATATATTAGAAACTAATAATAATGTTACGATTGTATATATCGATATCTATATATATATTAAATTCTAAACTTTAAAATCATTAAGTCCAAATTTTAACACGTTTACCTTCTCATAATTCAATATTTTACTCTAAATGCTGATGTGTTGAATTCTAAAAATTCACACTATTTTTCTATTAAAAAAATTTAAAAAACCCTT
This sequence comes from Macaranga tanarius, assembly GCA_949673435.1. Taxonomy (NCBI): domain Eukaryota; kingdom Viridiplantae; phylum Streptophyta; class Magnoliopsida; order Malpighiales; family Euphorbiaceae; genus Macaranga; species Macaranga tanarius. The sequence continues at coordinate 4,711 of CATIWO010548354.1, read as the reverse complement.
ATTTTATTATTAAAAATCATAATCTAATCTATTCTATTTATATATAGGCCTAATTACTTAAAAAATATTGAACTTTTCAAGTTTTAATAATTTTAGTATGTTATTTAAACTTTTATTTAAAAAATCTTAAACTTTCTATTTTTTAACAATTTTAATACGATCTTTTAAAATTTATTAAAAAATCAGAAATTTTACAATTTTTAACAATTTTAACATATTCTTTTTACAATTTATCAAAAAAAATTGTTAAAACTCATAAAGTTCAGGATTTTTTAGATAATTAGTATTAGACCAATATTAAATTATATATGTTCAATTAATTTTTTAACATCATATAAAATGTTGCAGTGTTTAATATTGATATAATACCATACTTCTTTTAATTTTTTTTAAAAAATAAGAATTTAATGAATTAATAAAAATTTTCTTATTAAAATATAGAATTTTCGAGTACTTAAATATTATTTAATGGATGATAACAAGAGAGTTATTAATCCAAGAATTGAGGCAGTTTAATTTTACTAAAATAGTTTAATTAGTGCCTGAAGTATTATAAGATAAAAAAAATTAGAAAAATATAAGATACATCATTCAAGATTAAAAATGGTATATTTTAATAAGAAAATTTTTGCTAATTCATTAAATTCTAGTTTTTTTAAAAAAAAAATTAAAAGAAGTATGATGTCATATCAACATTAAATACTGCAACATTTTATTGGATGGCCTAATTATTTAAAAAATCCTGAACTTTTCAAGTTTTAACAATTTTAGCGTGTTCTTTCAACTTTTATTTAAGAAATTTTAAACTTTACATTTTTTTAACAATTTTAATATGTTCTTTTAAAATTTATTAAAAAATCAGAAACTTTACAATTTTTAACAATTTTAACATATTCTTTTTACAATTTATCAAAAAAAAAATTGTTAAAACTCAAAAAGTTTAGGATTTTTTAGATAATTAGGCTAATATTAAGTTTTATTTGTTCAATCAATTTTTTAACATCCTATAAAATGTTGCAGTGTTTAATATTGATATGATACCATACTTCTTTTAATTTTTTTTTTAAAAAATAAGACTTTAATGAATTAATAAAAATTTTCTTATTAAAATATATAATTTTTGAGTACTTAAATATTATTTAATGGATGATAACGGGAGAGTTGTTAATCCAAGAATTGAGGCAGTTTAATTTTATTAAAATAGTTTAATTAGCGCCTGAAGTATTATAAGATAAAAAAAATTAGAAAAATATAAGATATATCATTCAAGATTAAAAATAGTATATTTTAATAAGAAAATTTTTGCTAATTCATTAAATTCTCATTTTTTTCAAAAAAATTAAAAGAAGTATGATGCTATATCAATATTAAATACTGCAACATTTTATTGGATGTTAAAAAAATTGATTAAATAAATATAATTTAATATTGGTCTAATTACCTAAAAAATCCTAAACTTTATGAGTTTTAACAATTTTTTTGATAAATTGTTAAAAATTGTAAAGTTTCTGATTTTTTTATAAATTTTAAAAGAACGTATTAAAATTGTTAAAAAATGTAAAATTCAAGATTTCTTAAATAAAATTTGAAAAAACATGCTAAAATTGTTAAAACTCGAAAAGTTCAGAATTTTTTTAAGTAATTAGGCCTAAAAAAAATTGATTGAACAAATATAATTCAATATTGGTCTAATTACCTAAAAAATCCTGAACTTTATGAGTTTTAACAATTTTTTTTGATAAATTGTTAAAAGAAAATGTTAAAATTGTTAAAAATTGTAAAGTTTCTGATTTTTTTATAAATTTTAAAAGAATGTATTAAAATTGTTAAAAAAATATAAAGTTCAAGATTTCTTAAATAAAAGTTGAAAGAACATGCTAAAATTGTTAAAACTCGAAAATTTCAGAATTTTTTAAGTAATTAAGCCTTAAAAATTTAATATATATATTTAGTCTAAATCACTTTTATTTAAAATTCACTTCACTTTCATTTACTAAAAAATTACAAATGTGATAAAAAAATTTTAATAATTAATTTAATTAATTTATATTTATTAATATTAATTAATAAAATATTTTTTATTATTTAATATTTAAATATAAATTATTTAAAAAAAGTAATATATATTTTACGCGTAAGTAAGAATTTTTTTAATACATACTGTATATATAAAGTGAAGAATTCGAGGCTGTGAGGGGCTTTTTTTTTTTTATCAAAGCTGTGAGGGCTTTATGGTTTAACAAATAAAGTACTTTAATTAATGTCATATATATTATTCTCTTGACTGCTCATGTACCGAACTTTAGTAACAATGACTCATCGGCCATATCTTTTTCTTTCAAGTCTTATTTTACTTTTATAATTTTTTTATAGTCTTCATTTACATATAATGATTAAATTTTCAAAATTTTTATTTTGAAATCATTGTATATACAGTAATTTTGAACGTATATACAAAAATAAAAGTACTTTGGCCTACATATTACCAAACTGACCCTACCAAGCAAATACAATCAACTTTTGCCATAAAATTGGTCTAATTTTTATATTTAGCCTAATACATTCGCAACTTCCTATACATTATTCTTTTACCAGCTTTTCTCCTCAACTTATTTTTGAACTTAAAAGACTTTTTTCTCCTCAACTTACAAAATGATAATTTAAACACTTAAATTTCCTAGAAACATGAGTTATGGCCGAAGTAGCAATTTGCCCCTTGAACTTAGACCCAATGTCTAATTCACATTATAACCTATTTTGCTAGCAACTTGCAGCATTTGTCTAATTAACACCAAATTTTGGTTCTTGTGGAGTGTGTGAACATCACTCGCTGAAATAGGCAAGCAAAGAGTAATAAAAAAATAAAAAAATAGTAATTAAAATGAATTTTTCTTATTTTATTTATAAAATTATTATTATTATTAACGTAATAAACACTAATTCACAATTCTCTCTCTTACCTCTCAGCTAGTAGCTCTATCCTAAAAAAAATTCCAATTTGTAAAACCCTAGAAAATATCCTAAATAGAAATTAATCAACAATAACGAATGTTTAAAAGTAAATATGCCAATTCCTAATATGATTAACAAACTTTGATCATTCTTGCTTCAATTTGTTATACCCATTAGATTTGGGTAATAGAAATTCTTTTTGGTGACATATGTACAATTGTTGCTTTGTAATCTGTTTAATAGGTACTCATTACAAATTAATGGAATTGCACATTAACTATTACCATATTCTACTGTAATAAGTCTCAGCAATTGAATTATTTTATGCTATTTGTAAATTATATGACAAGTTCTAATATGAATTTAAAGCAATATAGAACCAACATAGAGTTAATATAATATATTTTGGATTATTATTTTAACTTCATAAGATCACATTTTTCTAATATAGAGTCATCGTACATCATGTTTGCTTATTATTTTTGCTAAAAACTCTATTTTTGAAACTATTTTGAGTCAGTTCCATAAAAATTGGTATTACCTATATTACAAAATTAGCAAAAACTGCTACAACACACAAAGCAACAACAATTGCATCACTTCAATTGAGGACATCAGTTTTCCTATCTCATGCAAAAAATATTAGTGTAATTACAAAAAAGAAAACCCATGACATAATTAATAGCACCTTCAAAATAAACACAACCTTGGAGTATTTGCTATTATCATTCTTTATGTTATTCATCTACATCTTTAATCCTTTGAGTTCCATTTCCAACTCACTTATAATCTTTTGTATTTCATTATTATAACTTCTTATCTCATTATAACTTCTTCCTTCCATTATATTTCCTCTAGCATTAGCTTCCCTTAATCTTTCAACCTTTGTTATAAAGTCACGAGTAACTTGCTTCGCCCTCTTTGGAAATTATTCATTGTACTAAATAATAATACTTGCACTTTCAAACTTGTAAATATACAAACCCATTAGATAAGAAATTACAACTATTACACCTTGTATAGGTCATTACCATCAATAAACTCACGTTGTTATTTTTATATTTCGTACAACCATAGAACCTTCTGTCTGAGTTCTCTTGTGTCGATGAAGTCCTCCTTCGAATATTGAATTTACACATGCATTTTTACTTTATATTATGGATTGTTTGTCTTCAATAAATGAGAATACTAGATTTTAGTTTAACAATATAAAGTAGAAGGCAGATGAGCTTGAAGAAAATATACAATGTGCAATAGTCATTTTTTAAAATTAGGGTTTAATTTAGGAATTTCTGAAAGAAAGAGATGAAGATATACATTATTTTATGTTTACTCTTTTTAATTATATATTTATTATTATTATTATTATTATTATTATTATTATTATTATTATTATTATTATTATTATTATTGTTGTTGTTGTGTTGTTGTTGGTGAATTTTTGTGATTTGGATCTAGAATTTTTGTGATTTAGAAGGCAAAGTAGAAGCGGATGCAAAGGATGTAGTTAAGATGTTTGTTAAAAGTCCTAGGTGAGTATGGCTTTAATAATAGGACTTGGATTTTCTGGGGACAATGGAATAAAATTAGAGGCTCTTGAATTTTTCAATAATTCATATATCTACTTTATTACAAGATTATATCATCTACTTTATTGTCCTATCATATATGTCTCTATATATTGTTTGAAATTTTGTTTGGTACAAAAGAAAATGGAAGAATATGAAAGAAAGTGAAAGAGAGGTAAAAGAAAAAAAAA
>CATIWO010548077.1:0-17447 GCA_949673435.1 Macaranga tanarius | reverse complement strand
GAAAAAAATAATTAAAATTTAATACTCAAAATACAATTAGTGTAAAGTTGGGTGAGCATTACAATATTTAACCCGATTAATTTCATTAAAGTGACAGCTAATTTTAGATGTTGTCTTTTTGCCTAAACTATTTGTAGCTTTAGATGCTGTTGTTATTGTGATTGTATTTTTTGTGATGTATTCCACTTTTTGACAATAATATAATTCCAATGAATTGAGAACTATATATATATATATCCAATATTTTATAATTATAAAAATTTTGATTAATTTGGATGAAATTGAATGAATCTTATAAGATAGCAATGTTCTCTCAATATTTATTTTTTTCATACGTAAAATTAAAAATTAAAAATATATTTAAGTTAATTTCACTTCCAATGACAAATTTTGGTATAACAAGGCTTTCTTCCCACTTTATAGGTAGGTACATTGCTCTTTTCATATTCATTTAAACCCATGTGCTCTTCTTGTTCCAGCTCACCACCTTTTTTTTCACAAATTGCTTTGCTACAGTTAAAAGACGCCCTTTGTCTGCTCTAAATGCACATAAACAGTTAAGTTGTTGTAGTTAGTAACACTTAATTAAATATTGTAAGTTTTCCGTTACAGATTGTATCGACAAAAAAAAAAAAAAAAATGCACATAAACATATGATTATATGTAGTAATAGTTAAGCTAACTAGTTGACTTAAATTTTGCCATAAAGCTATTTATCTATTATTCATAAAAGAAGATGATCATGCATATTAGTCTGGTCCGTACCTCAACTAAATAGAAAACAAAAAATTTAGAAACTGACATATAAAATATGCACCAATTTCTACCTCTTCATAAATTAAAACAAACTAACGTTCGAAATTTCGTTAATATCGTTTTTAATATAATAAAATCAAACATTAGAGGGGAAAAAGAATGTTCCAATATTAATCACACCCAGCAAACACAAAAACAAAAAATGAAGTAATTAAAATAATAATTATGATACGATGACATTTGTGATTTTACATAGGTCCTCCACTTGAATTTCACATATGATGCTATTATTCAAAGGAAGGATTTTCCCCATGATGGAAAAAGCATATTTTTGGCATATTATTTTATGCTCGCCATTTTTTGATAGAATTATTTTTCACTTGCTTTAAAGATAATAGGGTAATTTACTAACACCCCTGAGGTTTGTCCAAACTCACTACTCTGTCCCTTCATTTTCAAAAGTCAATTAAATACCTCCTCAGATTTGATTCCGTCAACTATTTTCCCCTTCTGACAAAAAAAATTGGAATATACTGTTAATTTTTGGAATATTCCTTAACCTAAGGAAAATAATTAATATTAAAATATCAATAATTATATGATATTCCATAAATGCCCTTAACCCTAAAAAACCACTCTTCTCATTCATACTCCCTCACTCTCTCTCTTTCTCACCCGACACCCAAACTCTATCTTCTTCTCATCTACACTCCTTCTCTCCCACTCTCAAGCCCATCTTCACCTACTTGCAATCGTCATCTTCTTCTCACCCGTCGCCCACTGCTGCCGCTCACTGTCGACTGCTACCGCTCGTTATCGCTGCCCACTGCCCACTGCTGCCGCTCGTTACTGTCGCTTGCTCGTTGCCGCCTCTCACCTGCTACCACCTCTCGCCCGCTGCCGCCGCTTGTGCGCTGTCACCTCTTGCCCACTGCCTCCACTTGCTCACTGCTACTGTTTATCAAGAACAAAAGCTGTGATTTTTCTTCTTGTTTATGCCAAATGATATTTGAGTTTTGTGGATTTTTTATTCCATGTGGTAGTAGATATTTGGAAGAAAATAAATATATGATCTTATTTGTATGCTTTTATATTAGTTGTTCTTGATAAATATTTTTTGATTTTTCTTTTTTGTTGTTTTTATTAGTGCTTTGTGTTTTTAGGAGTTGAGATTTTCAAATTTTTAGGTAAAGAAATTCAATGTAATTTTTTTTGAGAATGAATTTAGCTTTTTTCATTTCTAATAATTTTAATTTATGAGTTTGGTTTTTTTTTTTTTAAATTGATTAAATTTGATAAATAATTCTATTAATTATTTGAAATTTTATTAATTAATCTCTATTGTTAATATAAATAAAAATTCAAACATTGAAAAAATAAATAATTTTTTTTACAAATTGATAGAGATTTAACAGTACAAGTTAACAATGGCATCATTTATAAATTTAATAAGATATTAAGGGTAGTTATAACTTTTTATTTAAATTAACATTTTTTTTAACGGAGAGGGAAAATAGTTGACGGTATCAAACTTGAGGGGGTATTTAATTGACTTTTGAAAATGAAGGGACGGAGTAGTGAGTTTGGACAAACCTAAATTACCCATAATATAACTTATACGTTGGAAAAATACCCACTTCAATTACACAGGGTATATCTATCCCTCTAAAAAATATGTATACCTATATGAATTATATTTTTCTAATATTTATGATATTATGAAAACATTGCCTCATAATTTTAGGATGCATGTCTGAAAAAGACGAATGTGCTATGAAAAAAGGCAAAATTTTAATATTGTCGTAAATTAAAACAACAACAACAACAATGAAAATTACCATAGAGGAGAGTGAATAGGGCTAATTAAAAATTTAGAGGATGATTAAAAGGTTAAGAACTAATTTAAAAGGAACAAAAAGTCAATCAAAAGCACAACAAATTACAAAGGTTCGTGTTGGATCTTTAATCCAATATTAACCTTTTATGTAAATAATTATATATTATGGACTGCCATATAAGGTTAAACCCATTTAAAAGTGATCAATTAGATTTTGATAATTTTGGGCTTTAATGTATCTAAAGGGTGTAGGTTTTTAATGTGTAAAGACTAATAGATAATTCTATTTTAATGATGGGCTAAAATAGAAATACCAAAAGATAACAGGATTGTTATCTTTATATAGGTAGTCATGGTCCCTAAGTCATAAGTATTAATATCATTATTCTATTTCTTTCTATATCCTATCGGTAGAGGGAATACAGAGAAAAAATCTAAAATGCGTTCTCTGAAAAAATGTACTAACTTAAAAGGCCAACCGCACGTCTGTAAGTGTTTCACTATGAATTCAGGTATGCTTCCGTTATTATATATTGTGTTAATTTCTTAATAAATTTGATATGAGATTGGGTTCTAGGGTTTTAATTAATTTGGAAATTTTTTCCAACAAGTGGTATCAGAGCCGCTTATGTTGAATCATTAGGAAAATTTTTATTTTTCTGTTCGGTAAATTTGGAATTATGGTATATATATGCATGAAAAGTACACATTTTTTTCCTGGTTGCTTTTGTGTTTTCGGTATATACATGCATATATTTATTCCGTTGAGTAGGGATTTATCCATTTAAGTTGATGTCGTTAAAAGAAAGCTATGTTTTTACAAGTTATCTTCAAATGAAAGAGGTGCATTTTTCACTTAGTGTAGTGTTCTCTTGTTGCTCAAAGTAAGTAGAATTTGGTGTAGTTTTTCTTCATCAGTGTCTTTTTTTCTTAACATTTTCTTATTTAGTGATCTCCGATTGTCCAATTTCAAACACATCTTAGTTTTACTTTAGATGCTTTATCTTCTACCTCTTTATTTCTCTTTCACTTTTTACCCAATGAGCATTTAATATTGCTCTTAACTCTCATCCATAATTTTCTATTTAATTTTTATTTTTTGTTTTCCAGTTCATCAATATGTCTGTTGATAACTCCGATCTTGAGGCTATTGTAAACCAAACAGCATCTTTGTCTTGCAAAGATTATAATATTGACCTCAATCAAAATACCCAAGCAGCACAATCTTTTTCAAATACATCTCTGGTGGGAAAAATAATAGGTGAAAAAAGATTCTCAAATGGCCTGGTAGAAGCTATAATGCAAAGAGTATGGAATGCCTCTCAAAGGCTCACTGTCAAAGATCTGGGGAATAAGATTTTTATGTTCAGATTCAGCCATATGGTGAGAAATGGAAAGTTCTAGATGGTACCCCTTGGAATATTCAAGATTATCACATAGTGATCAAGGAATGGCCCCCTCACTTAGCATTAGAGCAGATCAATTTTTCATAATCATGTTTATAGGTTCAAGCTCATGGTTTGCCTTAAATCAATTAACTAAGGAGAATACCCAGATGATTGCCTCAATGTTTGCTGCTCTAATAGAAGTGGATTATATAAGTGACAATATGATTGCTTGTGGTAGTTGTTTGAGGATGAAATTTGCTTTTTGGGTTGACAAGCCATTGATAGAGTATTTCATCAGCAGAACCAGTGCTGGTGAAATAAAGTTCAGATTAATATATGAAGCAATACCAAAATTTTATTATTTATATGGAGTTTTGGGACACCTTCAATAATATTTCCCAAATAAAGAAGACATGCTAGATTTTGAAAAGAAATATGGAAAGAAATAGGACTATGGTCACTGGATGAGGGCTTTGAGAATCACCAAAAGAGGGGATTATGGCCGGCATCAGCAAAACAGGCCACCTAGATTTTTAAACCACAATGAGCCATCATCTTGGCGAATAAGTACTCCATGGCAGACCAACAAGGAGGTGCGTGATCATATGCTTGAACACAAAAGTGGGAAAGGGAAAGGGGTAATGATTGCTAAAGCCTCTCCTGTCACGTCAACCACAACAAACCACTACTCTAACCACGAAAAAAAGGTATTGCAAAGAGATACTCAAGATTTACAGTATAAGCAACTGGAACCAGCAGACACTCCCCTCAAGATTCAGATTCTCTCTCCATCAGTTTAGGCAGCATACATCAATTAGGTCCCCCTCTCTACCATATCCTCAATAAATTTATCTATCAAATTTCTATCATCCCCATACAACAAACCACTACTCTAACCACAGGAAAAAGGTACTGCAAAGAGATACTCAAGATTTGCAGTATAAGCAACTGGAACCAACATACACTCCCCTCAAGATTCAGATTCTCTCTCTATCAGTTTAGGCAGCATACATCAATCAGGTCCCCCTCTCTACCCCATTCTCAATAAATTTATCTATCAAATCTCTATCATCCCTATTTTTGGGCTTAACCCTACCTCTGGGTTCACCTATCTCAACCCTATTGCAGGCCCACTATAATCAACTCAGCCTAACTAATATTAACCCCAATAAACTCATCTTTTCCTCTAAATCCCAAACTAAATAGAACTAACCCACCAAAAGAAAACTATCTACCCATTTAGCCAAAACCCAACACAAAAGAAGAACTAATAGCCCCTCTATAGCCTTTTATGAAGCAAATGAACCCCAAAACCTTATCAAATCATCTAGTGCTCCTTTGATACCAGACCTTGAGCCAACCTTTCTTGTGTCACAACAGAACAATCATATAGTTGTAGAGGGTCTAATTGAGCTACTTGTATCTCAAAAAAGGAGAATTAGAGTGAAAACTCTGGCTAAAACTAGAAACTCAGTCAGAATAGAAGATTTAGATGACTATATTGCTCCTACTAAAAACCAAAATCCACCTCTCTCTATCTCTGATGAAATGGCGGTGGTGGCTAGCCAACAGCCATAAGGGGCCAATGAGTCTTCTCATGTGGAACTGTCAAGGGATTGGACGACCTTTAACAGAAAATATCTTGAGACATCTCGGGTCAAAACACCATCCAAGTTTGGTCTTCCTATCAAAGACTAAACAAAGTAGTTCTTTTTTGGAAAAAATCAGAAGAAGAATGGGTTTCACCGAGGCTCGCTATGTTGATCCAGTTGGCTATACCGGAGGTCTAGCTTTGTGGTGGGATAACTCTATTTCAGTCCAAATATTAAAAAAAGGGACTCATTTTATTGATGTGTGGATTTTTAGAAGAGAAGCTTAGCATGCTACCTTTATTTATGGAGAACCAATTAGAGCTTTAAGAAGTGGTTTTTGGCAAAATCTTAGAAGTCTGGATTTTAAAAATCAGGCTCTATGGCTCATTATAGGCAATTTTAACGCCTTTCTGCATTATGGTGACAAAATGGGGGGAAGGCCAGTATCCTTACAAGATACATCAGATTTTCAGCTGTTTTTAAAAGATTATATGATGTTGGATCTAAACTGCCATGGTCCTCTTTTTACTTGGTATAACAAACAGAGGGGAGGGAATCATATTACAAAAAGGCTAGACTGGGCTCTCATTAATATAGAGTGGCAAGAGATATTTCCACATGCTCAACTTCTATATGAATCTCTAATAGGTTCAGATCATCGACCTTTAGTACTCTATCCGCACTTCAAATCAAAGAAGAGGATGAATGCTTTTAAATTTAAAACTAAATAAGCACTATCTAGTGAATGTAGGGAGGTGATCAGAAGAGCCTGGAACTCTAAGATTAGAGGATCTAATATGTACCAAGTGGCCAAAAAGTTACTAATCAGTAAGCAAGAGCTAATATCATAGAGCAAGTCTCACCAATGGAATGGAAAAAAGAAGATTGCTCTCATCCATCAACAAATAGAAGCTCTACAATATGCTCCTTATACTGAAGAAGCTAGATTGTAGGAAAAATCTTTGCTGCAGGAATTATCAAAGGCTTGAGAAATTGAAGAAAGGCACTGGTGTCAAAGAGCTAAAATTAATTGGATCAGATATAGGGATCAAAACACATATTTTTTTCATCAAACAACTACTCAGCGCAGGAACAGAAATCAAATTCTCAAGCTTAGATATGAGAATTCTATATGGGTTGACTCAGACAAAGGCATCTTCCATCTAATAAACAAGTATTATAAAAAGCTCTTCTCTCAAGTGGCTACCTCAAATCATGATCATTTTCTGGAAAATATTCATACTTGCATTTCTTCTGATATCAATCAGCTGTTGTGTGCTGAACTGTCTGAACAAGAGATCAAAGGTGCTGTTTTTTCTTTAGGAGCTCTAAAGGCCCCAAGCCTGATGGATTTCCTAGCTTTTAAAAATATTGAGAAGTGATTGAACCTTCGGTGATTTCTGTTGTCAAACAGTTATTTTCTTATGGGCACTTATTGAGAGAGATAAATCATACTAATATTATTTTAATCCCAAAAAAGCCTCATCCAGAGATCATAACTGATTTTTGCCCAATTTTATAATGTAATTTTCTTTACAAGATCATATAAAAAGTGTTAGTTAATTGCCTCAAACCCTGGTTGGACAAAATTATCTCCCCTTTTCAGTCAACTATTGTTCTTAATCGATATATTCAAGATAATGTAATGATTGCTTATAAGGTATTTCACAGTCTAAAGTAGAAAAAAAAGGACAGAATGTACAACATGGCGGTTAAACTTAATATTCACAAGGCATATGACAATGTTGATTGGGTGTTCTTAAAGAAAGTTATGGAGAAGATGTGTTTTTACAAAAAATGGATTAAATTAGTGATGGAGTATGTATCAACAGTTCAGTATTCTATCATTGTGAATGGCGGTAACCTAGAATCTTTTACTCCATCTAGAGGCCTCAGATAGGGAGACCCCCTATCCCTATACCTCTTTTTAATAATTTCTGATGCTCTATTCAGGAAACTTGAATCAAAATTACATCGAGGTATAATCAATGGCTATTCAATAAAAAGAGGCTGTCCTACTCTCACTCATATTATGTATACAGATGACACTCTTCTTTTTACCAAAGCATCTCTGTCAGAAGCTTATAATATGAGAAATATTCTTTCTTCTTACTGTACAGCCTCAGATCAGCAAATTAATTGGCAGAAATCAAGCATATTCTTTTCAAACAACACTCATGATTCTCTTCGAGAATCTATCAGTAGCCACTTGGGAATCCATTATCAAAGGGGGTATGGGATTTATTTGGGGTTTCCTTCTACTTGGAGATCCTCTAAAGCTGAAGTTATCTCTTTCATTAAGGATAGAGTCCAAAAGAGAATTTAGAGTTAGAAAAGCTCCTTATTGTCACTTACAGGTAAAGAAATAATAGTTAAATCATTTTTACAATCTCTGCCTTCATATATCATATATGTGCTTAAGCTTTCAAAAGCTATCTCTTCCTTTGTAGAAAAATCTATTGCTAAATTCTAGTGGGGAAACCCAAAGAAAGATTATTGTATGCATTGGGTTAGCTGGTATAAAATTTATCTGTCTAAGTCTGCTGGGGGTCTTGGATTTAGATCCATGAGTGATTTTAATGACTCTTTTCTTGCTAAACAATGTTGGCGGCTCTTTCATAATATAAATGCTTTATGGGTGCGAGTTCTAAAGAGTATTTACTTTCCTTTTATACCCTTTTTAGAAGCAACAGTAGGTAGGGGGTCTTTTTGGATCTGGAACAACCTTATGAGAGGCAAGGATATTCTCAAAAAAGGCTTATTATGGAGAGTGAGGAATGGGCCACAATTGGGATGTGAATATGCTTCAAAAAATTTTCATTCCAAGAGATGTTAAGGCTATCCAAAAAATTCATATTAGCCCCTTGAACCAGCCAGATAGTCTTGTTTGGATTTATAATCCAAAAGGTTTTTTACTGTTAAATTATGCTATAACGTTCTTGCATCTCAAAGACAACTGTCTTTATCATCTTCTCTTCCTTCCTCATTAAGACGGACTGAGTTGAATTGGCAAATCATCTGGAAATTAAAAGTGGCTCTAAAAATTAGAATTTTCATTTAGAGAGCTCTTATAAACACTCTCCCCATGCAAGTGAATTGTTTCATTCAAAAAATTATTGATTTTGATTTGTGTCTTATTTATAACCAAGAGCAAGAAACTACAGAGCATATGTTATTTTTTTGCTCTCATACATAGTTTTCATGGTTTGCTAGTAGTTTGCTTTATAAACCCAACATAATTGGTTTTTCTACATTTTATTATTGGTGGTCTCAAATCTCGTAGTTGCTAATTGGAAATCAAAAACTTGATTTTCTATTTCAAGTTACTTATTTTTGCTGGAACATTTGGATTTCTCGTAATGATTGGATTTTTAATGGTTCTCAGTCTTTGGATCCACAGAAAACTACCCAAAGAGTATATGAAGCTTGGTCTGAAATCAAAGATCTCCTCCCTCAAAATGAACCTGCAAACTCTGGCCCCTCAACCATCAGAGATACCTACTCGAACATTTGGCTTTCTCCTCCCCCTGAAGCTTTAAAAGTTAATTCTAATTCTTCCTATATTCAAGGAAATTCAAAGGCTGGTATCAGGATCATATGTAGAGACTGCAGAGGTCATATTATCATAAGGTTGTCTTCCTTGGTTCGTGCTACCTCTGTTATGGAAGGTGAAGTTATTGCACTCCTCACAGCAATGAAAATGGCCTCTGATTTTGCTTGGAAAACAATATTGTTCGAAGTAGATGTATAACAATTAGTAGACTTAGTTCTTCAGAGAGGTGATCCCCCTTAGCATTTTGTAGGTATTTTTGCTCACATTAAGGATTATCTTTTATGTAATGTTGATTGGCAACTTATGTACACCAAACGCAATGCTAATTCAATGGCTGATTGGCTTGCCAAACAACCCTCCCCTGTGCTCAGTTCAGGTATTTGGATTTCCAATCCTCCACCCCTTTGTATTTTTTATTGCAGCTTGATGCTTCTTTGCTTAATGCATTTATATTGTTAAAAAAAAAAGTTGATGTCGTTGGCTACAGTACTAAAGGATCAGAATCTATTTATTTATTTTTGGTTCACTGTCACTTGGTACCATTTATAATTTTTTTCTTCGGTAACTGTGCATGCATATATATGTAAAAGTGTTACACTTTTTTAGATGAAATTGTTTTTCGGTCTTTTGTCATGATATATATATACATGCAAGATTAAGAATTGGGTACATCTTATTTTAAGATTGTAATTGTTTTCTTTAGATTTGCGAGAGGCAGTTAATACGGGCAAAGCGTGCAATTTTTGTCCCATTATTATTAATGGGTATGAATTTTAGGTTGTGAATTTTCGTTGGAAAAGGCCACTGTTTGCATTTTTTTTTATCTTTTAACATGGAAACATATGCTTATTAGATTGCAATTTTGGTTCTCTTTTGAATTGCAAGGTTGTGTACATATGTTTATATACATATGATTTTGGTTATTTTATTAAAAAAAATGCACTAATGCAATTAAGGAAATTTTTTATTTTTTTTGGGTGCAATTTTTTACAATTAAGGAATTTCGGATACAATTTTAAATTCAAGTAAATGTATAGTTTTATATATATTTTAAGATAAATTAATTGAAGCAATATATTACCAAAATAAGCTCTCTTGTGAATATTAATTTATTTTAAAAAATAAACAGTTATATGCATGTAATTTATGTAAATATTGATCGGCCCAAAAAAAGGTCAGTATTTAACAGAATTGCATGTGCATCTATGGTAATAAACATGTGACAATTATTTAGTTTTACATGTGGATAATAAATCGGCCCAAATGAAGATTTGTTATTCAATATCTTGCTTATTATTAGTATTTGATTACTACACCAAAATATCACTTACAAGTTAATATTATTGTCCAAAGACATAATATTAATAGAGTACCCAATATCTTGAGATGTGGTTTACCTTTATTTGAATTTATTATTGATTTTATTTTGGAACTTATGTGAGTGTGTTTTGCTTATTTGTTGTTCTCTGTTCAGTTGCGAATACTCCTACTAATTTTACTACCAACATCAATTCAGTTCTTATGGTAAATGGCATTAACTTCAAGTCATGGCAAGGGAACTTTTTCATTATTCTCGAAGTCATGATGATCTTGAAGAAGGCCATTTCGAAAGTATTCAGGGGCACAATGTCTGAAAAGATAACTACGGTTAAAAAGTTCTCTACAAAAATTGAAAAAAAATTTGTCAAGATTGAAAAGGCTGAAATTAATACGCTCTTGATAAAACTAATTTTAATGAGGTATGAGGGTAAAGGCAATATTAAGGAGTACATCATGGAGATGTCTCATATTGCTTCTAAATTGAAAGCACTTAACCTCTATGAGGACTTATTAGTGCATCTAGTCTTGATATCTCTTCCAACACAGTTTAGTCAGTTTAAGGTGAGATATAATTGTTCAAAAGAGACTTGGTCTCTAAAGGAGCTCATCTTATACTATATTCAGGAAAAGGAAATGTTGAAGCAAGATAAGATAGAAAGTGTTCACCAGACCTCTACTACTAATGACAAGAATAAGGGAAATAAAATGATAAAAGATAAGAAAGCTGTAGATACAACACCTCAAAAGAAATAACAAAAGAAACCTAAGGATCAAGAAGGTAGTGGTTGTTTCTTCTGTGGAGCTAAAGGGCATATAAAAAAGCATTACACTAATTATCATACATGGCGTTCTAAAAAAGGTATGCTTCTTAATTTAGTTTATTCTGAGGTTAATTTAATTTCGGTGTCTAGACACACATGGTGGTTAGGGTACAATAACTCACATTAGTGTGTCTATATAGGGTTGCCTGAGATGCCGAAAGCTAAATGATGTTGAAAGATACATCTATATGGATGATGGCAAGAAAGTTTAAGTTGAGGCAATAGAAAAATTTAGATTATTGTTAAAGACTGAATTTTATCTGGATCTGGATGAAACCTTTATTGTATCGTCTTTTAGATGAAATTTAATTTCTATTTCTACTTTAGACAAATTAGGTTATTCAATTTATTTTATGATTCAAATATGGTTAGTTCCGGTTCTTTATCAGATTACGATAATCTTTATTCACTCTATATAAATACCTCATTTAATAAATTCTCGTAATTAAATACACGAAGTATAAAGAGAAAATTAACCAATGAGAATTCAATTGCATTATGGCATAAGATATTAGGTCACATCTCCAAGCGAATAATAAAAAGACTTGTGTCAGGTGAAATTCTCAACCCCTTAGAATTCACATATTTTGACCTCTGTGTTAATTGTATTAAGGGGAAACAGACCAATAAAAGAAGATTTGAAGCCAATAGGACTTTGGATGTCTTATAACTTATACATACGGATGTTTATGGGCTATTTCCTACAGCTACTTAGAATGATCAACAATATTTTATAATGTTCACAGATAATTTTTCTAGATATGGCTACATATATCTCCTCAAAGAAAAGGCACAGTCACTGGATGTGTTCAAAATTTATAAAGTTAAGGCTGAAAATCAACTCAGTAAAAGAATTAAAAGCGTCAGATTTGACCGTGGTGGTGAATATTATGGTAGATATAATGGTTCAGGTGAATAACGTCTAAGAGCATTTGCTAAATTCCTAGAAGAATGCGGCATCGTCCTACAGTACACTATGTCAGGTTCGCCCACTATGAATAGTGTTACTGAAAGATGAAACAGAACGCTTAAGAACATGGTGAGAAGTATGATTTCTTGTTCTATCTTACCAGAATCACTTTAGGGAGAAGCACTTAAGACTGCAGCATATATTCTTAACAGGGTTCCAACAAAAGCAACTACCAAAACCCCTTACGAACTTTGGACTGGTAAGAAACCCAGTTTAAAGCACCTGTATATTTGGGGATGTCCAGCTAAGGCAAAACCTTATAAGCCTAATGAAAAAAATTGGACTCAAGGATGGTGGGTTGCTATTTTATTAAATACTATGAAAGATCTAAGAGCTATAAGTTTTATGATCCTACATCTAAGTTAATTTTTGAGTTGGAAAATGTCCGGTTCTTTGATGATGTTGAGTTTACGAGGGGAGATAGAGTTAGAGACTTTATCTTTAAAAGAGAAATATATTGATGTTCCCATGGGTGCTATTGGCATTGATCAGGATTCCATTCCTGACTTTGTTCAAGACACAATAGACCAAGACAATGTTAGAGAACCTCCCATTCAAGAAAAATAAACTCTACCACCTTAAAAACCTATGCCATTAAGAAGATCTACTAAAGAAAGAAGAAGTGTAATACCATATGATTATATTATATTTCTTCAAGAATATGAGATTGACATTAGAGTGATGGAAGATGATCCAATCAACTTCCGTCAAGCCATGAAAAGTTCTAATTCTTAGAAGTAGATTGATGCTATGAATGAGAAGATAAAGTCCATGAGAGACAATGACATATGGGATATTGTCCCATTTCCAGAAGGTGCGAAATCTATTAGTTACAAATGGATATTTAAGACCAAAAAAGATTCGAAAGGTCATGTGGAGAGATATAAGGCATGTCTTGTTGCAAAAGGCTTTACATAGAAAGAAGGCATTGACTATAAAGAGACTTTCTCTTCGGTTTCTTCAAAGGACTCTTTTAGGATTATAATGGCGTTAGTGGCATAATATGATATTGAGTTGCATCAGATGGAAGTAAAGACAACGTTTTGTAATGGCAACATTAATGAAATGATTTATATGATGCAGCCAAAAAATTTTATGTATAGAGACCCAAAGAATATGGTTTACAAACTTAAGAAATCCATTTATGGGCTCAAGCAAGCATCTTAATAATGGTATTTTAAATTTCATCAGATGATCATCTCATTCGATTTTGAGATGAATTTGGTTGATAAATGTATATACCATAAGTTTTGTGGGAACAAGTATATTTTTCTAGTTTTATATGTCGATGATATTTTACTTACCAGGAACGATATAGGCTTATTACACAAAACTAAGAGATTTATAGCTAAGAACTTTAAGATGAAAGATCTTAATGACGCCTCTTTTATATTAGGCATTCAGATACACCGAGATCGCTATCGGGGTATTCTTAGATTATCACAAAAGAGTTATATCGAAAAGGTTCTCAAGAGATATGGCATGTAGAATTGTAAATCAAGTGATACCCCTGTGGCTAAGGGAGACAGGTTTAGTCTCAAACAGTGCCCCAAGAATGATTTTGAGGAAAAGAAAATGCAAAAGAATCTTTATACATCTGCAGTAGGGAGTTTGAAGTATGCTCAAGTTTGTACGTATCCGGATATTATGTAAATTACTGGGATGTTAGGTAGATATTTAAGTAATCCAGGAGTAGACTATTGGAAAGCATTCAAACGGGTCATGCGGTACTTACAGAGAACAAAAGACTATATGCTCATATATCGAAGGTCAGATCAGCTTGAGATCATTGGGTATACTGACTCTGATTTTGCTGGATGCCAAAATAGTTTGAAATATACATCTGAATATATTTTTATGCTAGTTGGGGGTGCTATTTCTTGGAAGAGTGCTAAACAGTCTCTTATAGTCTTTTCAACCATGGCAGCAGAATTTGTAGCATATTATAAGGCATCCAATCATAAAATATAGCTGGAGAATTTTGTCATAGGTCTGCGCATTGTGGATAGCATTAAAAGGCCACTTAAGTTATTTTGTGATAATAAGTCAATAGTTTTATATTCTAACAATAACAAGAGCTCGACAAAGTTAAAGCATATAAACATCAAGTTCCTTATTGTGAAGAAAAGAGTTTAGAGTGGACAGTTGTCTATAGAGCACATCTGTACAAACTTCATAATTGTAGATCCGCTTACTAAAGGAGTGCCACCCAAAGTATTTCATAAGTATATTGCTCCTATGGGTGTCATATCATTTGAGGATATTCAATTTTAGTAGGAGTTTGTAATTTCAGATGCTCTTTAATATAGACATTCTTTAGTTATTTCAGTTTATGGATTTGAGTTATTTCAGTTATTTTCTATAGAATTAAAGTTTTGGTTTATTCACACTCTGATTTCAATATGTTTTAATCTCACTAAGGTTTAAGGTGGACCAGTTGAAAATAGGCATGTTAAGATCATATTGCATTAAATTTTCATGCTACACATCCACATTATAATCCATGTCATTCAGTTGTATTGACATATATGACCATTGATAAGTCAAATTACGATAAATGTAACAAAGGCTGCTTTGATCCTATGTTAGTATGATTGATAGACTGGATTGGTTATAGATATATTTCAGTAATGACAGACAAATGAGCTCATACGGTTATTTTTTGTAATACATGATTATAAGGTTGCACATATAGCTTAAGTGGGAGATTGATGGATCCTTAATCCAACATTGGGCTTATATGTGAATAATTATGTATCATGGACTATCATATAAGGTTAAACCCATTTAAAAGTGATCAATTAGGTTTGGATAATTTTTAGCTTTAATGTATCTATAGGGTGTGGGCCTTTAATGTATAGAAACTAATGAGTAATTCCATTTTAATGATAGGCTAAAATAGAAATACTAAAAAATAACAGGGTTGTTATCTTTAAATAGGTGGTCATAGTCCATAGGTCATACGTATTAGTATTATTATTCTGTTTCTTTCTATATCCCATCGGTAGAGAGAATACAAAGAGAAAACCTAAAGGCGTTCTTTGAGAAAACGTACTTACTTAGAAGGCCAGCCACACGTCTGTAAGGATTGCACTATAGATTCAGGTATGCTTCTGCTATTATGTGTTGTGTTAATTTCTTAATAGATTTGACATGAGATTGGGTTTTAGAGTTTTAATTAATTTAGGGATTTTTCCCAACAGTTCGCATTTTTAAATTTTCACATCCCTTATCTAACTTCTCTTTAAATTAGAATTTTTAAACTTCCACTCCAATTTTATTATCAAGATTATAACAATAAAGTGTTTTAAAACTCAACATCAATCTTATAATTAATGTGTTTTTCTAGGCTCAAAATAAATCAATCTTGCAATTCAAATTTTTTCAAGGCTAACACTTCATCCTTTAGTAATTGTAGTCCTCACTACCCTTAACTTACCCCCAAAAAAAGAAGTATAAAAAGAATCTTATCACTAATCACACATCCAACTCTCAAAGAGTTAATGAATTCTTAAAAGCATAAAGAAAGAATTTAAGAGCAATTGGTTTTTAAGCAATAAATTCACACTTTAATTCACTCAACAAATTTTCTAACCTCTTAAATATATATTCAAAAGGTATTTACAATTAAAACATCAAAAACTAACTTTTAGAAATAAAGAATTTGAGCTCCCATTTTATAGGATTTGACATGCTCACGATTATAATTACCCTGGTCACGATCATGACATATGAAATACTAGCCATTATCCTTCTGACATAGCCGTTGTGAGAATATCATTTCACGTGTGAGGCATAGTCATGATTGTGATGATCACTTGTGAGAAGCACTGAGAGCTTGCTCACAATTGTGATTACTTTTGTCATGATCGTGATGTTTGAATCTTTTTTAAGGAATGGCTCATGGTATTGGTCATAATTGTAAAAATGGCTCGTGGTTAGCACTGTGATATTAATTACAATCTTGATGGTATGATTATGATCATGGAAGACACTCGTGGGGAGTCCTGAAGTGTTGATCACAACCTTATATAACCTCTCACGATTGTGAGGACTACACATGAAGAGTGTTGGCCTCTTGATTACGATCGTAAGTTTTGAATTCGAGCTCCTTTGAAAAATTTAAGTCTTCTAAGGCTTTGATTAATGTTCATTTGAATTCAAATTTGTGGCTTTGTTCCCAACTTATAAACACACTTGAATACATACGTTAGTAAATCAAAAATAATTGTTGAAGTTAAAATCAAAGATGATTGCATATTAATCATGCAAATGGTCAACAAAAAAACAATATTATCATCAATAAATTTAAGAATAATGTCATCTATTTTGAACTTTATTCAAATTTTTAATTATATTACCAATTAAGACTTATATTGATTTAATTATTTTATTTTAAAATTATTTTAATTATATCTAATTTAATTTAAAAACTTAAATAAATGTAAAAAATTATTATAACTTTTCTAAAAATTTATATATTTATTTTTTCATAAAAAATTAAGACATAGAAAAATCTAACCAATTAGCAAATTAGCCATCAAATAACTGAGATAAGTTTAAGAAAATTGAGTTAACTTTTGAAATTACTTAGTGTTTGTACAAATTTTTTGGCAAACTGGATGTCTGTGTCCCACCGAGCGTGCTAAAAGCTTGTTGGTATAATTTAATAATTACTGACTTCTTTCAAATGAGTGTGGATTCTCAAACGCCTTTACCATAATTTTTTTGAGTTCCAAGGATATAAAAGATTGTATTTGATTATAAATGGTAAATTGATTGCTGGAGGTAATGATAATTTGCTAGAGAAAATGATAAATTGCTAGAGGAAATGATAAATGAGCTAAAGGAAATGCTAATGTGCTTAGAGGAAATTCTAGGGGAAATGAAAATAGGCTTGAGGAAATTATAATTACGCTTAAAAAAATTGTAAATACGCTTAAGGAAATTGAAAATATGCTGGAGGTAATAATAATAAGCTTGAGAAAATTGAAATTGTATTGAATTGACAATGAATACAAAAGCTGTTGAAAGCATAAAATTGCTAAGAGAAATGGCTATTTGTTAAAAATTGATTGGGATTGATTTGTTGTTGAGTTGTTGATTGTTGGTGTGTTGATTCTTGGATTGTGATGCTGCTGCCTCCTTTTATAATCCAGGTACTTGGTACAGAAGCTAAGTCTCTTTAATTTTGCAGCTTGCTTGCTACA